>NQII01007488.1:42177-91402 GCA_002778355.1 Clitarchus hookeri
CCCTTGTTGCACATACTACATTACAAATAACAGAAAAAAATATCTTTACAATAGAATGAGACAGGAAATGCAGGGAAGAAAATCAAACCTTCATCTATGTTTCGCAACTTGCAGTATGGTTTGATTTAAAATAACCTTTCATAGCCAGTCAGGTATTTACCTTTCTTGATGAACTATAACACAAGATATATGTAAAAAGGTAGCATTCCTGATACATTTTGGAATAGTGAAGCTAAGCATTAAATGTTAATCAAAACGGCGTGTGCCTTGTTCAGCTGTTGACTTAACTCCTGCTAAGTGTTGGCTGAATTTCGGAAACGAACTAATAATTTTACAAAGGAGGAGGGGCAAATAATCTCAATTGTCTGGCGGGTGCGCATTTTAGATCACATTTTTATTGTTAAACGCCCTCAGATTTGAAATATCTTATAAGATCATCCTATGAGAATTTTACGTCAGAAACTGACACAAACGCAACAGCAAAAAATTGTTAATTTCTATTACATATAGGGGTCGCGGTGGTGTAGTGGTTAGACTACCACGTTCGGTTACAGGCAAGGCCACCCCCGGAATTTCGCATGTGGGAATCGTGCCGGATGATGCCGCTGGTCGGCAGGTTTTCTCGAGGATCTCCCGTTTCCCCCGCCCTTTCATTCCGGCGCTGCTCCATACCTTGCTTCACCCTCATCGGCTCTCAAGACCTCGCTGTTAATAGCCGCCCAAATCTATTGACTCAATCACTCACTCACTCTATTACATATACTTCGGTTCCTATATCTATCAATATTGCATTTGATGCGAGAAATGGCTGGGATACCTTGGTTTCTGTTGTAATTTTCAAAGGATCTCAGTGACCTTTATTTGTACCTAGTGGATGATTTCTGTTGTTTCTTTCTGTATTCTAGTGTTTCCCACTGTTTTTAAATAGTTCCTCCTTTTTTTTACATAATTTTGGTTTCTGCTTTTTTCTAGTAGTTCTCACTAGTTCTTGCTGTGTTTTGTTGGTTTCTGCTGTATTCAATTATGGATGGATTCTGTAGTATTTTAGTATTTATTGTTTGATTTTGTTGGTTTCTGTTGTATTCCTTTTTTGTAATTCCAATATATTTCGCTGTTTTTTGTTATTTTTTTAAAATTTTTATATCATTATGCTGGATACTGCCATTAGTTTCTGTTTTTTTTTTTTTTTTGCTTTCTCTTATTTTACAACTGTTTAGTTTCTCTTGTACTGTCAGTGTTTATATTGGTTAGTTCATATTTCTTCCATAATGTTCCACTACATTGTATTTATGACATTTTTAATTCTTTAGTAGTGTTTGATTGGATTATGTTGTAAAATGCACTTTGTGTTATATTGCATATACAACATGTATCAGTTTTTGCTTTTTTTTTTTTTTGCTTCTGTTGCTTTGCAGATTTTTATTTTATTAAGTACTTTCAGTTTTTTTAAAACTTTTAAAATTTTGTGGCAGTGGTGTAAATTAATTAACTCAGAAATATGTTCGACTTTCTCCGTTATCGAAGCTGGTTATGGGAAAAACAAGTGACACATAAAAAGTTCAACTTAAAACAAGTTGAACATACTGTACAGTAATAAACTGCAATATTAATGCAAAAATTTAAAAACAATTTTTAACCAAAAATAGTCATGCTAAATAAATCTGCAAAATGAACATCCAATATTTACGCAAAAATGGATATAAAATCAAAACTAGAAGTATTTACAAAAAAAAAGACAACGGCACAATAAAAAACCCCTAATAAAATGCAATAAACACAACTTTTTCGATATGAATAAAGCAGTCGTCGATTTATCGAATAAAGTAACAAGAAACGAATATAGAAAATACGGTAAGTTGAAAGAGTGACAAAAAAAAAAAGACAAAAATAAATCAAGAAGCAGCAAAGTGAGGATCAAGATACAGCCGGAAACAAACAAGACACCAAGAAGACACGGACACACGATAGATGTGCATCAGCACAAGTTAAAGCTACACAATTCGTAAAGAGAATACAACATTTGTGATGATTTAGAAAAATAACCCAAAAGAAAAGAAACACAAATGAGACACGACTATCAAATGACAGACATGACTCAGTACAAGCAAAACAACACATTTCGCAGAAGGTACGATGTTTCGGGAACTGGCATCTGCTCCAGTTANACATTTCGCAGAAGGTACGATGTTTCGGGAACTGGCATCTGCTCCAGTTACCCTGCAGATTTTGGACCATGTGGCAGTCTCCCCTTGAAAATCGAGGGTTTGTTGTTTCATCTAAAGTATAATCTAATATTACGAAATAAAATTTATTTGAAAACCTTTTATATTTTATGTGTAGAATTCTCTATTTTGCTGTACTCTTTTGTTTTGAATGCTCTTTAAAGGTACTTCTGGTCAGGATAAATGAACAATACCATATTTTTAAAAGTCAACAGTTGTAATCATACGATATTCCTTGCCTTAAGGATTTTGCTTTGCGCAGTCACAGTATGTAACCAAAACAGCCCTTATTTTCTTGTCTTCGAACATCACGAATATAGCTATTGGACCGTACAAAGATTCGCTTCTTCATACAATACTTCAATTCTATAAACATTTCCGACTTCCACGTTTAAGAGTAACTTAAATTTAAAAATACTAGATGACCTTTCCTAAAATTCTGTCACTAGGAATTTTTGTTTCCATTAGTCAATACATGGTGTAGTTTGAATTTAGACATGTTATTCAANTAAAATTCTGTCACTAGGAATTTTTGTTTCCATTAGTCAATACATGGTGTAGTTTGAATTTAGACATGTTATTCAAAAACACCTTAATTAAATGGTTTTTGTATCATAAGTACACCATATTCTTGTTTTGTTATATAATATGTCTTGAAAATATGGGCGTACAACCTAAATTCCTTCATAAAATTAATCGCAAAAAAAATTTCAAAACCAGCTTTGTTAATGGTACACATTTTCCTATTATTGATTAATATAATCCATTCACGGTAACTTCACACTTTTCTGAAGCCCTGCTAAAGCTCTGCTTCGAGGATATTCCTCCGCCTCGTGCACACTAAGCTTAACCAAGTCTACAAAATTACACCAAAGGACAACGCACCTAATTCGTGCGCACTCAGTTGTAAGGATATTCTGCATGAGAACTATTTCTTACTAGGCGCTGCCAACACACACGTTTTCTTACTGTTTTTATTCATATTTACTATAAACGAATTAATATAGATTATAAATAAAATACGGGTAAGACTTCAATTTAAAGAAAAATAAGATACCTTCATTTTAACAGAGGTATAAAACACTTGTGATACATGACATATTCAGGAAATNTAAAATTCTGTCACTAGGAATTTTTGTTTCCATTAGTCAATACATGGTGTAGTTTGAATTTAGACATGTTATTCATAAACACCTTAATTAAATGGTTTTTGTATCATAAGTACACCATATTCTTGTTTTGTTTTATAATATGTCTTGAAAATATGGGCGTACAACCTAAATTCCTTCATAAAATTAATCGCAAAAAAAATTTCAAAACCAGCTTTGTTAATGGTACACATTTTCCTATTATTGATTAATATAATCCATTCACGGTAACTTCACACTTTTCTGAAGCCCTGCTAAAGCTCTGCTTCGAGGATATTCCTCCGCCTCGTGCACACTAAGCTTAACTAAGTCTACAAAATTACACCAAAGGACAACGCACCTAATTCGTGCGCACTCAGTTGTAAGGATATTCTGCATGAGAACTATTTCTTACTAGGCGCTGCCAACACACACGTTTTCTCACTGTTTTTATTCATATTTACTATAAACGAATTAATATAGATTATAAATAAAATACGGGTAAGACTTTAATTTAAAGAAAAATAAGATACCTTCATTTTAACAGAGGTATAAAACACTTGTGATACATGACATATTCAGGAAATNAATTTAAAGAAAAATAAGATACCTTCATTTTAACAGAGGTATAAAACACTTGTGATACATGACATATTCAGGAAATGATTAAACACATCATGCATGGGGTGATTTTCCAAAGGTTTGATTAAAAAAGTGTGAAGAAACCGCGAATAGACTATACACGTAATTTTATTTGAGTTAAGTCTCATTTAATATTTACCAACGATACAACTGCATTTACATTACTTCTTTCATCCACTGTAACATACATTCCATGCATTAAATAACTTATATATTTAAACACAAGTATTTCTATCTGTATTTTCAAACAGCGATACATATCTAGGAGGTTGAAATACAGTATAATCAACCCTTCCACAATGGGAGTATGTTGGTACTTACTTTGCACAGGGATGGTCTGCAGGAAAACAAACACCACTCCCACGAAGGCAGCAACGCCAACATACAGCCACAGACAATACGTGATCAGAAGAACCTGCATCGGCCCGATCCAGAGGTAGTGCAAGTACTGGGTGCCCAAGTCGAAGCGATTCACGTCGTTCGACATGAGGTTCACTAGATGCCCAGTCGTCGTTTGTCCAGAAGACGTCATGCTTAGCCTCATGACCTGAACGAAAGCAAGCAACATGCCGAAATATTAAAGATGTTAACCTGATAAAATCCATGTATCTACCGCTTTGTTAAGCCACGTGGATGATACAGTTAGGCTGTGAAAACTTTATACGTTACATACTCTCATTTCGAGTGTGGAATATTACTTTCGTATTTTAAAAACAGACAATGTTAATTAATATTAATTAAGAGTTTCTACATTCAAGTTTTTAAGTTACGTTGTAATTTTCATATAACTTTCACTCGAGTTTTATTATACTCCAAATACTATGTTGTTATATTTGCATTAAGGACACGTCAATAATTCATTTTATTGAGTTTTTTATTAGTAAAATAAGTAAATTCCAGTTTTAATAACTAACTGGTGACCTGAAAATGTTTTGCTCTTTATAGAGGATCGATCCACACATAAAGCGGGTACTCACACTAAACTTGGCGGGATCTTCAAATGATTCTTGCAATGACGGTAAGTTATATACATTAACGTTTATGAAAAATGCAACACCAAGAAGGATACATGTGATTGAAATGAACTTTATACCACCGATTAGGTACATGACATTACACAATTGATTAAAATTACAGAACTGTACATGATCTCTATCTTTGAGAATTCAGTATGGTGTGAAGCCCCCGCGTATTGCAATCAGAGCCCCTAAACGTCGTGACATGGAATCAAAGAGGACCTGGATATGCTCCTGGGAAATCTCCCTCCACGCAGTTTGTATAAAAGAGTCCACAAACCATCAACATTGGTTTCTGGGGGTCCGTGATTCAAGACATGTTCGATGTGCGACATGTTAGGCGAACGTGCAGGCCAGGAAAGAAGTGGTACCCGTCGTTCTTTGAAGAAGGCTTCTTGCACATTCCTCGCCACTTGTGGACGGGTATTGTCCTGCTGAAATATGGTATTTGGAGTCGTCTGAAGGAGGGGCAGTACATCGGGCTCTAAAACCTCCCTGATGTAGCGGTTGCTGTTCAGATTGCCCTCAATACACAGGAGTCGAGATCGCATGTTGTATCCAATGGCGCCCCAAATCACCACACTTGGCGATTGTCCGCTATGCCACTCCACAATGCAGGCTGCCAGATTGCGGCCACCACGGTAGCGTCCAACACGCATGCGGCCATCACTGTAGGACAGGTTGAAGCGGGACTCGCACGAAAGCACTACATTTTGCCAGTCAGCATGCCAGCGACGGCGTTCACGTGCTCGCTGCAGTCTGATGCGCGTGAGGTTTATGGACAATGTAAGCCGACGCAATGGCATGCGTACCATCACTCCAGCCCGCAGCAGACGGCGCGGCGTCGACCCGTAGACGCAGACAGGTCCACACTCGTTATGTCCACACTCGTTGCAGTGCTCCAGTGTAGAGCCTACACCGTGGACGAGGCTGTACGGTCCATTACGGTCATGCGAACAAGATGGCAGTCATCCCGTGCTGTGGTCGCATTGCGTAGTCCAGTACCCGCTCGTCGCTGCGTAAGACCATATTATATTCACTGGTGTCACACGCATCACTGTCGTAGCAGTATGCCCTGTACGAGCCGAAATGTCACGGTATGACAAACCTGTTTCCCAGAGACCGATCATTCTACCCCGTTTGAAGTCACTCACATGCTGATAAGGTGCACCTTGACGTTGACGAGGCATACTGGCACTTGCTTTCACCTTCTTTTGACGTATTTTCACTGACTGAGCTTGGCGTAACACGGACATTTCCGGTCACACAAGAGAGGACGCTGCCAGACCTACGTGTACGCCATCTCTCTGCAATCGTTATCATTTATTACTTGTACACTGTTAAACACATCCTCCGAGTTTGGATTCATTCACGCCATTCTTTCTTGGTGTTGCAAATATCACACAAAATAGTGAAATTAATTATTATTTGGTATGTACCTTTTTGTAGAGATTCGTTGTATGTCGCGGTTCATTAAGTCGCTTAAAATTGTGTTTATTGCTGATTTTATAGCATTAAGGTAATGGTTAGCGCCAGTGGGTGACGTGACGTGCTTCAATTTTCATAGTTACGGCGATCCATCAATCAGAATTCGCTTATGGAATTAAACATATATTTTTAATTGAAGTTTTATTTCTAATAATATTTTTCAGCAAATGACAGTCACGTCTGCAAATATAAAAACTTGTTAAGTCCGAAGTAATGCAAATAAATTAATCTGTCACACCAGTGTGTTTAATGGCTGGCAAATTCTGGTGTGTTTATGTGTGTGTGTGTGTGTGTGTGTGCGCGCGCGTGTGTGGTGTGTTATATAGTCGTCATTGGATTGTGTAGTTCGTCCGTAAATCACAAAACCCAGGAAGGTGCACTTTTTTCGATGACCTGTTTCTGAAGTTCATACATCAAAGCAAGGTTGGCAACGTTTATCCAACATTTTGCAGCGTCACTGTTGTTTGCAGTGGAAAAGTTTGGGTGGCTCTTAACAACAACGAGGCCTTGAAGTCGATGAGGGTGAAGCGAGGTGAGGATGGAACAGCGCCGGAATGCAAGGGCTTGGGAAGCGGGGCCAGCGGCATCGTCCGGCACGATTCCCACTTGCGGAAATCAGAGAGCGACCCCGCCGGTAATTGAACCCGATTCGCCTTGGCGGCAGGCTAGTTGCCTGGCTACTACACCACCGTGGCCACAATGGGGAATTTCAATTTCAGTAAGCGTTCTAGTTGTTTTTCATGTTTAAAAGCTAAAGTGTAATTGATTTGTATTTGAAATTTAAGAACTTTATCTATTGTCATAGTGACTAGAAAAGAGAACGAAAAGATGAAAGACCACACAACACACGAATAAAATATTAACAACTAAAGAAATACACATTGGAGAGTTGCTTAGTTTTTAATATTTCCTTCTAATTTTGTATAGTTTATCTTCCTTTGGCTCTAATTTCTGGTATTTGTAGGTATTAATTACACAAAGTATAATCAAATTCCGGATTCAAGGTATTAACGTAAAGTATATAACTGTTCTTACCTTCCGGTACATGAGTGAGCAGCACGCTATTCTCACTCTCATTCCTATGATACAAGCAGACAGGAAAGAGTGGTGCATGCATATTGCCATTATCACACCATTAACTACCAAGCCGGCGCCATACAGTAACGCTTGTGTCTGGGTCAGCGTGTTCTCTGGTGTGAAGTACTGTATTATTTCCTTCAGCAGCAAGGGTTGCGCTACCCTGAAATGATTGCAAATAACATGTAGTGACTAGTTCTGAAGTAAATTTAGTCCAAATTAGCGTAACGAGTGTATTAAGTGCAGGAGGGGGTGTGGCCTTACGGAAAGGGGGGAGGGGGGTAGCCTTGCACATAATTTGGCGCCTATGATGATGACGATGATAAAAGTGCCCCTTCCCAAAATTTAGTTTTGAAATCAATTATGGCAGTATTTACACGTATGTATTCACACATTTTAATACAAAATATGACCAGTATATAATACTCACCGAGAGAAAGGTTTGTTAACAGCAGAAATAAAATCTTGTCTGTATAGGGTCAAACATGTATTTAGTAGCCCCAACAAATTTTTTTTGTGTAAATTAAACTTTAAAAGCAAAAAAAAATTGATTTAATTAATCTAACAAAATACATACTTGAATTAACAATAACTTCGTATTGGACCAAAAAAATTAAACTGTTATTAACAAATATTTAGTTGAATCAACTGTATATGTTTTATTGACCACTTATTTGAATACTTTCGTTCTAAAATACCGTTCGAGAGTTTGTTTGGAATTTTTTGACAGTTAGGACAATAAGAGTGTTTGTTACTGCATTTATTTATGCTTAACAATAATATAAAAACCCAATAAAACAAATTCAATAGGGAGTTAACAATAAAGCTCTAAAACTTGAAAAATTATTTTACTTACGTAGTCCTGTATTTTAAATGTAATGTATGCATTTAAAAACATTCACATTTAGTTGGTATAATCCATTCACGGTATCTTCGATACTTTTGAAAAGAACCTTTGAAAAATCACCCTAGGAGTTACATGTTCAATTGGTTATAAAAAAATGGTATATGGAAAAAGGTTTTGTCTTGCTTTTAGCACTGAAGCACTATATAAATTGGTTGTTTTAAGTTTTAAGTATATTTTTTCAATAAATTTTAATAATTTGTTAAAAGTCCGTAAGAATTAACAACGAATTTTGAAGGAACATGTTGGTTATAGCTGAAAAGAAATAGTTCGTGGGTTAAATATTAATATGTATAAATTTAATGCCGTAATTGTAAAGTTAATATTGCTAAACTATATATTTACATTTTTACGTAGCACTCATGGGTAAAGATTTCACCGTTATTAATTGAAATTAAATAAATTTCAGTTGTTGTCCAGCGGACTCGTACACTCCATCTTGTTCGTTTGGGCACGTTTTTTTCAGAAGTATAACCACGCCATATTGGAGACGCTGAATTGTGGTTATAAAACTAACGTAACACATTCTTTCTACTTACAAGATAATTCTAGGTTAAGATGTAATTTTAGTATTAGCGTTGTTATTTCTGCAGTTTATCAAATAAACGTGCAAAATATAGAAAGGCATTTGAATATTTCCGTTACGTTATTCCCTTCGCAAAGAATGCAAAGGAATCGAATTTTGGTCGCCGCCAACTGATAATCGATTATTTTCGAAAGCTTTTTGTGGAGACCAAGAGATGGCAGCACATTAGCGTTGGTTCTTCAGTGCCAAATGTTAGCCGTGACTCGTCTTTCCGCCGCATAGTGTTGTTTTTATGTTGCAGTGAAGAAGCGCGACAGTTCTTGATGGAACAGAGATGTACCTACACCGCAGGTTTCAAAATGAAAGTGATTTTGTTCGCTGAAGAGTTTGGAAATCGAGCCGCGGGCCGTGAATTCGTAGTAAATGAAACGTTAGTGCGGGGCTGGAGGAATTTTTCTCACTTATAAGTCGCACCCCAAGTTTTCAATAAATTTTTTTTTTAATAAAATGTGCCACTTATATGCGATAAAATACGGTACCATTTATCACAGTGAAATCTTTAACCTGAGTGCTACTTCCAAAAGTTTATTATGTAAAATTTAACTTTTTCCTTACAGCAAATATGTAAATAAATCTTAATACAATAAGTAAACTTTAATTAAATTATATAATTAACAGTTCCGATATATACTTCCATCTAACTTTTTGTATGTATTACAACATTTCGCTAAATTGATTAGCATTTTTTAGACATTTGGAGAATTTTATTAAAGTATATGACAGTTGAGATTACATGGCATTGTTTCTCTTCAAAAATAAATTTTGGTAGTTCCCACATGGACACTGTTAATAAAATATTTGACAGTTCCCACAAGGCACTGTTTGTTTACAAAATATTTGACAGTTCCCACATGGCACTGTTTACAAAACGTTTGACAGGTGTCACATGGCAATGTTTTGTTTACATACTGCGGAAGGATACATAATCGGCTCCCTGAAAGTAGATATTTAGCAGGGTTTCAGAAAATCTTGAAGTTACCGTGAATACATTTATAGTCACTTCAGCTGGCGTTTCTAGAGTATAGCGTTCTGGTGCAATCGGTCCGGGTTCGAAACACAGTGGTACTTTAACTTTTTGTTTAATAACCGAAACTGTTTAATTTCGGTTGCAGTTTAGTTGCAGCAACCATATCTTGCAGTTTGGGGCAACCAAATAAAAACACCAAAATAATTCGGTTTCAACCACAAAATATTCAACTGCCCCTATGGAAACAATTCACTTGGTCGCACTAAACAAACTTTTTTTTTATGCAAGAAAACATATTTATCAGTGTTTTTAGCATTATTATTGACCCCAGTGTTTAATAAACATATACGTAAAGTACAAATCTTAACCTACACCGTTTTCTTGTGGCGTGCCCCCTCGCGAAGTGTCTAACGCCTCCTAGTTTGATTAGGAACCCGGGGGGGGGGAGGGGGATATGTCCCCTTTGCCCCGTCCTTTCCGATGCCGCTGTATCGTACGTTAAGTTCACTGATAAAAGTATTAGACTACTCACGGTAAACTTAGCACTTTTGAAAGCGCTGCATAAGATTTACTTGTATGCACGTGTTTTATTCTGCCTTATGTAAAATTAACACAGCAATGGGCCTCATCAGTATATTCATGTATTGGTCAAGTGAAACTGTGGAAATATTAGAAAAGTAGATATTTTACAAAAACTGCTAATTCTTACACTTGGATGCATTTAAAAAATATATAAAGCGAAAGAAATGATTTAAATTTTCACACATTTTTACCTGACACTTCTAATTCTACGTTAAGACATGGAACTACTTCCTCCTCCATTCTCCTCACTCACTGGGCGCATGTCACTTAGTGCGCCCGTTAGAATATATGCAGGCATGAGCAGTGACTTTTTTCTAAGGTTAATTTCAAAAGTGCTCACTTTATCATGAACAGCCTTTATCTTATAATCGCCATCACAACTTACTTGTGTATGTACGACCATTTAAAGCTTGGATAGCAGTTTTGTTACGAATCTATACAAAACTTACGAAACTGACTGGGTGTCATTTTTTTATTATCTGTATCGAGTGGGTCGCAGCAGTGACAACACTCTAAACTCGCATTCGGTGAAATCGGGACTCGAATCCAGATCCACCCATCCCTACTTCGGTTTTTGCATGGTTTACCGAGATCACTGCAGGTGAATGCTGGGATGGTTTCTTGCCGACACGCCATGGTCATTCCTTCACTTTTCGTGCCTGTCCGAGCAAATTTTTCCGTCTCTTAGTGACCCAACTTTCGGCATAACATTTCATCGTCTGTAAATTGGTTCAAGTAACTGTTTAAAACACAATTAACAGTGATATACAGGCGTTCAACAGGTGACGTGTGTAAATGTTGTTATATGCTATTCACTTCAAAGTGAGCACTTTTGAAAGCCCTCTCATTTGGAATAATAGTCAATAAATATATTTTATTTTAGCCGTAAACGTTAACTTCCGAGTGCGGTGGAATATAAACACTGTGTTTATTACTTACATAACAATATTTATTTGAAAATGTGCTTAAAGGGTAAAAAATAGCTGAAAGGAAAAAGTAACTAGGGCCTCAAAAGTGCTCTCTTTACCATGGACAGCCTATACCTATGAGCGATCAGTTCATGAGTGTCACCAGCAAGTATTTCCACTATGCGCAGGTAAATTTACTTACCGCGAAAAAAAGCAAGGAAGTTTCATCGGAGTCTCAGCTTGGCTTCTACACAAGAAAATATAACTTAAACATGCCTACAGTTCTCCACGTAAAAAGAATCCACTGTTTTCAGAAGATATAGTGATAATCACATTAAAACACGCGTATTTTTAAGCGACGAACAATGCGCATGGGTTAAACAAATTATTTTACAGGTGTGATTTACCACGTTTACTTCAAGCCACATAAAAACTCTATTTACAATATTAATCACAGCATTTTCTAATTGATAAGGATAATTTAGTTAATCAAAGTCGTAGATCTCATTCTAAAGATCAGTTCACTGTTTTTGAAAACACGAGTTTATTTTGAAAATCTAATGTTACAAATATATACGGTGGGGCGGAATTCGGTCGGCAAACTTCTTTAGGTGATTATTTATGGAAAATAGGTCACTTTCTGCCTAAATTGAATGCTAGGTGTAATATAAGCCCTTGAAAATCGAGTTTTTAAAATGTGTTTTTGTAAAATATCGGAAACGAAGTGAAATTATATTTCAATTTTCCAAACACTGTTTAAAGTTATCAGGGTTTTCAACATAAGAGTAAACTGTCATTAATACCTCCCGCCGTTATGCAAATAACAGAGGTGGTAACCCTTTTATTGCAGACAAATTTTTTGCCTTCAGTAAATATGAACATTCTATGCTGGTTTATTGAGCAGCAAGACCTAATTAACCAAAAATGATCATTTTGTTGCAACTGGCCAGGACCCACCGTTTTCGTGTAAAACGCGCACACAACTCTCAGTGGCAGCGATACAGTTCCAGACGTTGTCCACAATAAGAAGGTAGTCACCCCTGTTATTTTCATTGCAGGAGGAGACATTAACAAGCGTTTGCTCAGGTTGAAAATACCGATAAAATAAAACAATGTTACATAAAGAATCACCTCACAAAGTTTGTTGGTAGTATTCTGCCCCATCCCGCGTGTGTGCGTATGTGTGTGTGTATATATAGACACACACGTACACATACATACACAACGTGATTTAGATAGATGTGTACGAACTCGGACAAGTTATTCGTCGCCGAGACAAGTACGAAGATATGGGAAACCCGTTGCCTATTTCAAATATTAAGGACTGTAGTGCCACTGAAAAGTAGATGGCGGAAAGTGCGCTATACAAAATATTATTAATATACTCTAATTAGGAAAACCTAATTGCGTATGCAAATGACTCAAACGAAATTCAAAATAAAAGTGAAAATAATTCACGTGGTACCCACCCTCGCCCTGTAAGAAATGGGTTTTGGACTAATTTTATTCGCATTTTTCGTGCGGACGGTGGTGGTGTGCTTGATGTGAAGATCCTTTCGGGTCGCGCCGGTAGACGTGAACGTCGAACTGTGGTTTGTGCAGTTAAATGAGGAGTTGCAATAGTCGGTGCGCGTTGTTGCACGTCACTGCTATTTCTCCCTCCTTATTGCTACGTCACTGCTCTCCTTATTGCTACGTAATATCCCCCCCCCCCACCAACTCTGATACAGCCGTTTAGTTTTAGAGCAGGTCGTCATTGCTTTGTTTCGGTGTTGTCCGGTCTTCTTAACATGAACATGTGTGGAAAAATAGAAACAATGAGCAACTTTTATACTATGTAACACATCGTGCCTCGTTATTCATATAATGACACTTTTTCAAATATCGCTTGTTTATTACTGGGATACAAACGTTTTACGGGAGTTCATTTCCATAGGGTCAAATAGAATATATTTCGTATAGGCAACTTTAGTTGAGCATTTTATGTAAAACATATTCCTTTTTTTTTTTTTCAGTGATTGTCTTGGCTATCAAGCTATAGACGTTACTCCAACTCAAAAGCCAATATAATAACTGGATAGTAGTTGCGAGCAATACGTTGCAAGCATCTTGAAGGTACCCTTCCGATGATTTAAACTAACTCGTTTAAATAGGTATATCTAACTGCGATGATTATCCGATTTGAATTATGATGTTCTGCACCGAAAAATCAACCAATACATATAGTATAATTTTTTTTGTGTAAAAAAGAAAACACATTAAATAAATTCATATATTTGTGCATATGCAATCTACCAAAAAAATTGCAATTATTGTACTTAGCGGATCAACTTTACAGGCTATTTACGGAAAAGTGAGCACTTTTTAAGGCTCTACCAAAAGGTAATAAACACTAATAAATATATTTTATTGCATCCTCAGGCGTTAACTTTCGAGAGCGGTGAAATGTACACACTTATTAGTCATATGGCAGAGTTTATTTTAAAAAGTAGCGGGGAAGAAAAAGAAATTGGGTGAAAGGAAAAATTTAGCAGAGCCTTAAAAAGCGCTCACTTTACAGTGAATGGCCTATATAAATATGGGTTTACTCACCTAAATATCATGCTGAACAATAGGCTAAGAAAACCACTGAACATGTACTGGCCCGTAAATGTTTTGAAAATTGCTCGCAATAAGCTGGGCTCTTTGCTTTTTTCTTTGGAAAATCTCTGTTCATTGTCCCATTGTCTGAAAAAAAGATTAAAGAAAAAATTGACACCAATCCAATCTGGAATTCACAGGACACAGAACAAATATATCAATGAAATATAGACCATGTAAACATACATGACCACAAAGTAGACAATTTTATTGAAACATTTGAGGTTTAGAAATTCGTCAGTTTGCTATGTAAGTCGTACCTAGGCCTATTTTAATTTCAACTTTATAAACATAAGTGTAATAATTTCCATTAAAGGTTTTGGCACATTTCAAAAAATCTTTTTTGTTGCTTATCTTCTGAACAAAATATTTACATACATGATCAAATAGATTTTTAAAAATTGTAAAAATATGATATTCTATTTTGATACACCAATACATCAAAACTGTGTCTTAATTGCCATGAGTTTAATAATCACTGAGCTTGTAATTTAAATACAGCATGCATTATCAATACTGTTAATAAGGGTGACTGCTGTTGTTCTTAATCGAATGCTAGCCGTAAACTATCTTACTTTTCTAGAAGGTCTCCAAGATAAGAGGATTTGTCCTCGGCAAGTACGTCATAGAGGTCTGCTTGCTCGAAGTCTCTTTTATGCCCAATCCAGAGAATATCTTTCATCCACCTGAAAATTTAGCACAAGAATAAATTGGCAACATGCAAGGAACGGTATTGCTAATTTTTTTCCATGCTATTGGCCACACTGATGACGATCATGGTGGACACCTATACGCTGTATTAGCTTCACAAAGTTACGGATTCGAAACCCATGTTTACCATAAACATTATTTGCCCGTTTTTATAAGCACATTTTATTTAAATGCCATATGCCAAATACACTCTAAATAGACTTTTGGAATAAAGCAAGAACGTTGAAAAGAAATAACGAAGAAAGAAACTGGCTACGTTACACATAATAGGAATTTTTATCATATCACCGTCTGCATTGATGGGGTCTCATTGCAGCTTTAGTTTTATGTAAGTGAACAAACACGGTGCATGTATAGTTACTTACCAAAGAAAAATCCTTGATATTATGTTGGCGTTCTTTATGGGGCTGAGATTTGACTTTTTCTTAGACGTATCCATGTTCGGTTCTTACTTCCACCTGAAACAAAACGGACCACGTAAAATTGGCGAGCCTGGGTGTAGTGGCGAGAAGGCAGGACCCTACGGCTTGAGACCTACTCACGGCACTACACAGCATATGTACACCGGGTGATTACCCAGAAGTTGTTAAATTCTTTTATAAACGTCTGTAGAAAACTTTTATAGCAGTCCTGAAAAAAAAACGAGATGGCTTCTTGATGATCTCTCAAAATATGAGCTGAAATTGCCAGACCGTAATACGTTCTTATACATTAAAAGGATGAAAATTAGAAATTTATTATACTGCCTCCATTTTTAATGCAGTGGGGAAACATTTTAATAAGATATACCCATTGTAAAGTCTTTTTAAAAATACAAATGCTCGTTGAGGTCCTGTCCAAAAATTAAAAATCCACTATTGAGGAAGAATAACTTTTTTATTTTGCCATAGCTTTGTAAAAATGCCTTATATTGCACCGATGTTGCAGTTATTAGCTCAAGTATCACGCATGGACTATGTGAAGAGTATGATAAATTTTTTTGGGAACCCTAACAATAGGGTTTAAATTCTAAAGTTTTGATTCGATATCGTTTCAGTATATTATACAGCAGAATCAACTAGTGTTGAACAATCAACTTTGTTAACTGGAATTAACCTAGATAAGAATGCTAACATTCAATACCAGTTCTTTATGACTTAAAGAAAGTTTAAAATAAGAGAATAAGCTAGCATCCCTTGTTTCACACTTTTTCCAGTACAACGACTAAAAGCGTACCACGCTAACACTTTTCCTCAAATTTTACCGACTGTCCAACTGATTTGAGGCATATATAAACCTTGCGTGTCCTTGTTTCTTTTTTGTTGCAAAGATAACATAGCTGATGCTGTACAATTTTAAATTTCTTAAAAAAATTGGTTTTACAGAATAATTTAAATTTGTTTAGGTCATAAATTACGAAATTGACTTGACAAATATATTATTCGCAAAATTATTCCAAATAGAGTGAGATATTAGGAATTTTTAACATGATAAAAAATTTCCAGGAATAAATAATAAACTTTTTTTTATGAAAAATGGTTAACGTATTGTTATCTCAATCAATGAAGTCAAAGAAATAAAACTTTTGAGTTNTTTTCCAGGAATAAATACTAAACTTTTTTTTATGAAAAATGGTTAACGTATTGTTATCTCAATCAATGAAGTCAAAGAAATAAAACTTTTGAATTCGTATAGTATTTTGTAGCAAAAATTGTCTTTTGGTTTTATTCATCATAATACATCAATTTTTCTTAATTCCAGGCTCTACCTTTCTAAATTTAAAACATATCTTCTGACACAAACCAGCACAGTACATAGAAGGCAAATAAGGTATTCTTCATAAAATGTTTTTATTTCCAACGGTTTTGTTAATTTATAACTGGAAATTTGTAAGGCGAGATGGATTTGGATTTAAGAATGAATTGAGAGTAAATTTTGAGTAAAGTCATGCCTATCATGTTTATTTCTTCTAACCTAAACTTGTATTGTTTATATATTATTTAACTGGCTTTTACTTGCGGCTTCGCTTGCGTGGTTATAGTAACAAACTTATAGGGAGAAATAACAGTATTTGTTAGTAGATAGACACTGATCATAAGCACAGAACAGAGCACTAACGATGTCATTTTTTGGTGCTAGAATCGCTCTTTTACATAGCCACTGGTCGTCATTTATATTTCTTTGTAGATCTGGGTAAACGCTAGCAATCAGTTCCGTATCACTCTGCACCAAATAACTAAAATCCCCCGTTAGTGTCTCACAGCCCTCAGCATCTGTTTCTAACCACCCGTCTCCAATTTTTAATAGTGTATCATCATAATGTCCCGTATCAACGTCATTGTAGAGGTGCACTCTCATATTTGTCGAGTTCGACTTAAAGAACTGTAAAAGGGTATTCGAAGACGACTTGAGACAGGCTTTGATTTCATCTGCAGGTGTGCTCCTCTGAATCACCAGTAGAGTTTGGCGGAAGTCACCAGCCAGTAATACAACAATTCCTTCCATAATGTCTGTATTGTTTCGTATATCCTGTAGAGTTCGGTTTGTAGTCTCTATCGCTTTTTTTGTGTGACATTGNCCATAATGTCTGTATTGTTTCGTATATCCTGTAGAGTTCGGTTTGTAGTCTCTATCGCTTTTTTTGTGTGACATTGTGCTTTCGTCCCACACTAACAACTTACATTGACACAGCATTGTACCCCGAGCGCTATTTNATTGTGCTTTCGTCCCACACTAACAACTTACATTGACACAGCATTGTACCCCGAGCGCTATTTTTACTAAAAAAATTTCCTGAGGGAATGAGATATTTTTTCTGATTAAAAAGTTGCCTATGTCACTTCCCGGTCCTCCAACTATTTATGTGCAAAAAATCACGTCGATCCGTTGCTCCGTTGCGACGTGAAAGAAGGATACACAAACAAACAATCAAACACACTTTCGTATTTATAATATTAGTTAGGATGTCTTTATTTCTACATTTATCGTGAACAGGTAGGTATAGTTCGTGAAAAGTACTTTTAATTTTTTCATCGTAATATACAGAATGGTCATGAACCACAGGTACAAACGCTGTGAGGTGATTCCCTATATAAAATGGGATAGAAAACGTTTCTAAGATTAAATAAGTTGAGTTTCCAACATTTTTGTCTTCCGGTTCTATTGCAGGCCCTAGCNGATAGAAAACGTTTCTAAGATTAAATAAGTTGAGTTTCCAACATTTTTGTCTTCCGGTTCTATTGCAGGCCCTAGATCTGTGATAATTGGCAATTGATAACAAACCGTAATGGTGTTCACTGTCTTGGTGTTGGTCTACCACAAATTATTAGTCTTCAATTTACTTAGAAAACTACGATTTTTCAACAAAAACATACAAAAACTAATTGTGATACAAATTCTGTCGCGTTTCCTTACTCAAATTTCTGTCAAAACGGCCACTGATTATTTCTTAAATTCCAATGTAATGATTTTTTTACAATCTTAAAATAATAATTAGTAAAAAATCTGATTCATAAAATAGGAACAAAAGTTTTTTTTTAATTTTATGAATAAAAAATTAAAGAAATGAAAACTGGACAAAGTATGTATGATATATAATTTTCATAATAATATATTAAAATTCAATTGTGTAGTACTCAATATGTTGGTTATCGTCTAAATGATTACATTTTAAATTTACATCAGAAATTATAATTTTCAATCTAAAATGCAAGAAAACTGTATTTTCACATACATTTGAGTGAGGAAATGAATGAAAATTTGTATCAAAGTACTTGCCGTAGTTTTTTTGTGTTTAAGAAAGGTAGTTGAAATGTAATTTTTGCATAATTTTTACACTCTGAGATTTGTCTTCAAATTTACTCTTTATAAAAGGTAGTTAAAAAAAATGGCCACGCTGTAAGATTTTTAATATTTGCATTTTCTTTTACATTTAGCATTTTATAGAAATTTGCATTGAAATTAAAAAAGTAGCTGAAATTATATATTATGCTGAATTAAAAAATATCTGTAAGAGTTGGAGATCAATTAAAAAACGTGTATATAGCATACTAATCTAAATTATTGATGCAAATTTTGTTTAATACGCTTTTGTATTTTAGACGATTAATTAAAAAAATCTCTAAGGAAAAAATTCATAAAATTTTTTTAAATCAATTTTTTTAGTAAACAAATAGATTTCGTAATGTTTTTATCATGTATTGTACAATTGAATATTACAAGTGGTTTTATTTGTGTAGTATAAATAATGTTGTTTCCAGCGCAATTTTTTGTTCTAAACTTATGTATAAAATTATAGTTATTAAATTGCCAAAACGGTATTTTTTGAAAAAAAATTAAGCAAGAAAAGTAAAACAAAATGTATCAAAATATTTAGTTTCTTTTGTAATTTTGTTGTAAAATCACACTTTTAAGCAGAATTTAAGATGTAATATATTTGTGGTATAATCAACACATTATCTACCAGTCCTACTTATCATCCTCCTCCCATCCAGCAAAGGTAGAACCAACTATAGTCTATTTAAGGTTTATTTACACTTTTTGAATCAAACCTTCGAAAAATGACCCCATGTATAACGTGTTTAGTTGTTTTCTAAATATGCCACGCTTCACAAGCGTTTTACACGCCCGTTAACATAAAAGTATCTTATTTTTCGTTAAATTGAAGTTCCGTTTATATTTTATTTATGAATTATAGAATTTCAAATAAATACGAATAAAAACAGTGAGAAAACACGTGCGTTGGTAGCGCTTAATAAGAAATAGTTCACATGCAAAAAATTATGACAGTTGAGTGCGCACGAATTCGGTGCGTTGTGCTTTCGTGTAATTTTCTAGACTCGGTTAAGCTATGACTGCACCTGGCAGAGGAATACCCTGGAAGTAGAATTTTAGCAGGGCTTCAGAAAATTGAAAAGTAACCGTGAATGGATTATACCTACCGAATGGGAGTGACACATTCTACGGGTGACAGGAAACACGCTGCGCTCAAAGGAACCTCTGTTCTACCTAACTTACCTGTAGACTGGTATATAAAGGTCAAACTCACTTTCACTGTCGTGGTGGCACTGGTGTACGACCTCCGAGTGTCTCGCCACGCAATGCGCTTGACGACTGAGCCTTAGATATACGGGCTCGCTGTTATTAATGGAGAGCTTCCCCCGCGCTCTTTACGACGTCGCAAGAACGATTAACATCCTGGGGCTTAAGGGAGCACCTTGCTCACTTCTTATCGTGGCAATTGTTGAAACTAATTACTCCTATTCCCAAGGTCAAACCTTGAGTCTGGCGGGAAAACCCTCTTACAATTGTGTAAAACGTAATACACATTGCGACAAAACATGTGGATTTGCTAACTCGCCAGCAAACTGTGCTTCCACTCGCTTCTTACGTCGATGTAGAACTTATCTACTCGATCACCGCAGTGTCGCGCTAACTGTAAATTACACATTACTCTACAACCTCATTTACTACATGTGTGCACACGGGTTTGGGGCTTATCGTCATGAAAACTTCTCGTTTGCAAAGTCACGAATTCAATTAAACATACTCTTTCATTGCCCCATTGGCCAGTGAGGCATATCGGAACACTTTATTTACAGCCAATGTTTGCCCCGGCTTCCATTGGTAATTTTACTGTCGCTTCCGAAATTTGGAAGAACGAGAAACCAAGTCCAAAGCCCAGCAAAACCCTTCCACAAATACTAAAAAACTTTCAAATGTTCAAATTACATAGTCGTAACGAATGGGAGTACCAGATTACTGGTAAACGCAATTACTTGGTTTGACTTAGTGCTCATGAATTAATTATCTTGGGGATGGGCTTCAATCAATTACCATAGCCTTGGTGCCACGCCCGAGTGATTATGACAATTTTTTTATGTGTTAGAATTTTAGGATCTACTGAGAGCTGTAATATTCGAACCTTATAAGATTGTATGTGAACTGACTTGAATTCTAACTGCATACATGCAGAGAGTTTTATAGCATTCTCTTCGTGAAATTACTGCAGCAAAATTGAGTAAGTATTACTAGTAACATTTTTGCACGATAAAAAATTTTTGTTTTTAAAATTAAATAAAAAAAACCACAAATAAAAATACCAACAAATTTTAAGAAAAGATAAAGAACTGAAAAAAAAAAATGGTTTATATTATCCAGGACGGTAACATACGGTGTACGCAAAAACAGGCAAACTGATCAATCTCGGAGCACGCACACGCTATCGTTCATTAAAAAAAATTAAAAAAAGGAAAACAAGTAAAAGCAGAGAAAAATTGCACACCTCGTTCTTCCTTTAAGGAGCAACTCCTCAAGGTCACGTCCGGCCATAGGCGACGGCGATGGAAAACAGAATAAACAAGCTTCACGTGCGTTCTTTTTCCTCAGAATTTTAAGTAGCGAACATAGCGTTTCAATACACACTTATGCTCAGAAAATATGCAGCATTGTCGGCAGAGTTTAATACATTGTTTTACATAAGAATACATTTCTTTAACACAGGTATACTTACAGCGATTTTCGCTTACTTTGACACTTTTTAACAACCATATTTGTGTTTCAATAACCAAATTTCTGAAATGGCAACAAACTGTCGACTTTCATTTTTGTACTGAAAAAGGTTAACATTGGTATATTCCATCGGTTTTTAGACATAATAACACATAAAACTGCTTACAATGAGATCCATATGGCAATTAACGAGGGAGCCTTTTTGAGGGAGAATCACTACGAGAGAAATTAAAGGAGAACAACACCCAGCGTAGCTTTAACTTTTCACGGTTAATTGAGCACTTCTGAAATCAACCCTTGTAAAATTTCACTGACTGTACCTCCATATACGCATATATTTGAAAGGGCACACCGACTGTAATGCACCAAGTAAAGTTGATAACGACGGAAGGAAAGTAGTTCCACGTCTTAACATTGAATTAAAAGTGTTTGATAAATATTTATGAATACTGAAATGATTCCTATTTGTAATGCATGTAAGTGTAAGAATCAACAACTTTGTAAAACCGGTACTCTTCTAATAGTTTCTCAGTTTAACTTGACCGACGGATAAATAAAGTGATGAGGCCCATGGCAATGTTAAATTTACGTATTTAATAAGAATATACAATGTGCATAAAATTATATCTGAAGCATAGCATTCAAAAGTACTCAGTTAATCGTTAAAAGGCCTTTGTTTGCCCTAATCGAGGAGTTGTTGAGTTCAGGGGTTATGGTCTGCGCCTAAGAGTGAGACCGCGAGAGCCGGTAAGGATTAAATGAAGTAAAGATGGAGCAACGGTGGAATGCAAGGGCAGGGTAAACGGGAGTACACCGATAAAACCCGCTGGCCAACGCCAACGTCCGACAGGTGTCCCACGACTGGAAGAGCCTGACTCGGATCCCGACGGTGCTCGAACCCGGATCGCCGTGACGGATGGCCGGCTTGCCGACAGCACTGCAACCGAGGAAGGAGCATAACAGCCTTAAAGAAAATTGAATAATTTTCTTTCTTTTGATTTAAACACGCCCCCACGGCCACGGAACTTGCATCACAGTGCAAAAACATTCTTCAGAAAAATTTGGCAAATGCAAGACAGGAGGATTAGCTAACTTTTTTTTTCAATTTTTGTAAAGAGTTTTCTTGTTCAGCGTTTCATACAAAAGGTACATTTCTTTTCAACTGGTTTAATAATTCTGCAAGGTAAGAACAATTTGGAATAAATTTACTATAAAAAACAATTATTCCTAAAAATCTTTTAACACCTCTTCATTTTTTGGTTGTGGAAAATTAACAACATATTTTATTTTCTCATGATCAGTGCGCAAATCAACCTCCGAAATAATAAACCCTAGATATCGCATATGTTGTTCTACCCAACTAATTTTTTTTCTGGGTTTACCGTCAGACCAGCCTTCCTTAAAGCGTCTAACACTGCCTGCAAATGATTATTGTGTTCCTCCAAGGTGTACTCTACACGCACACGTCGTCAATGTACGTAAAGACGAACTCATACAATTACCGTCCTAACACGTGATTCAACACTCGGGACATACATTGAGACCCTGAATTTAACCCCATGGGCAGACGTGTCCACTGCTACAAACCCCAAGGGGTACAAAATCCTAACGGCGCTCTACTTTCCGGATGTAACTTACACTGTAAAAAAGCAGAATTCAGATCCAATATAGTGAAATATTTAGCTCTTTGCAAATGCTGGAAAACAGTTTCCATTACTGGTACCGGATATGAATCAACATACAAATTTTTATTAACCTTTCTATAATCACCTGTTAACCGATATTGAGCTGGTGTTTTTTCGGTAACAAAAAAGGTGGGCTCGTATACAGACTAACGTATTCCTCCACAATTCCCTGCTCCTTTAAATCATTGATTAACTGCTGAAATATTTGCATTTTGGGCGCAGGCACAATGGTATGGTACGCACACGACAGGCTAGCTATCTTTTAATTTCAAAACAACAGGAATCTCTTTACAATGCCCTACGTTTGACGTAAACACATCAATACATTCTGTTTTTAATTGGTCTAATGCCTGTTCTATCTCTTCAGAATGTTGTAACTGAATCTTTCCACATCGGCAAGGCTTAATTTGCAAAGTAATAACGATCTCAGAGGAAAAACTAAATTTCAACACTTTTATTGCTACGTAAATACACGCGTGATTGCTGCCCAAAAAATCAATACCCAATATCACGTGCCACGTGATCAATTTTCAAAAACCCGAAAAGGCATTTTCTATGAAAATATTTTTAATTAAATTTTTATCACTGCTACAATATTTGGTTTAATCAGTCCTCCTCCTGCTATGGGAAATATGACACACTATCCTCTTTTTTATTTGTACAAACAAACCGGCGCTTCACGCATAATTTTATTACGAGTTTCTTGTTTTATGAGAGACGCAGTAGCACCTGAATCTACCAATGCGGACATAGTTGAATTCCCAATTAGTAATGGAACATACAACAAGCCATTCCTATTTAAAAAATTGGTCTTTGAAACTGAACCTAATTCCTCAGGTTTTCCTCGCAACGGGCATTTAAATTGAAGGTGACCGACAATACCGCATCGTTAACAAATTACCATTTTCACCGGTTTTTGACCATCGGACATTTCTTTTACACATTACTGGTCCCCGTTTCCTGGCGGCACTACTTTACCGACACTTTCTGCCTTTTATAAAAACAGTTTTCCGTTATGTGATTTACCCGAAAACAAATTTGACATTTCTGTTTTGGCCTAACCTGTACAGAATTTCCTTCTCCTTTTTGGGTTTTATAAAAACAGTTTGCCGTCGAGTGGTTTGACCGAAAACAAATTTGACACTGCCTTTTAGGTGTTACATCATTGTCCATCTTTTGTTTACAATCGCCAACGGTTAATTCTACCTGAATTACCAACGCTAACAACTCGTGCAACGTTTGTGGCTTTGTGGCAAATGTAAAAAAAAAATATTGTTTTCAGGCAACAAGTTAAAAAACACAATTTCTACTAAATATGTTTCCGCACATTACAAACTCAAAACTTTTACCATTCTAATAGTTTCATTTGCAAAATGTTGCATTGATTCTCCAGGACGCTGAAATATTTCTAGAATTTTCATGCGCTGGTGTGCAACGGCTACTGGAGTACCTGTTTGTCGCAAAATAGCCTGACAAAATTTGTTAAAGGACATACGCTCATTGATAGCTTGCCCTACCACACTTTGCAAGGATTCGGGCACTTTGAACATTATGGCAGCATATAATACTGCCATTTCACAGATGTTAAGTGAAACTATTTTGGCCATTTTAACGAGTAATTTTACTACAGCGCCCAAATTCAAACTACACACTACCTCGAAACAATCACTGTAACTATTAGGCAAATATTTAATATTTTTAAAAACCCTGATTGAAGCGGACTCACCCTTATGTTGACCAGCAACTCCTCCTTTTCTCACCAGCTCGCGCATCAGGCGGCGCAAGACTTCGATTCCAACCTTCGGCTTGTAGATAACACCCGCATCGGTGAGCGCTTTCTGCAAGGATTCTTTTCCCAAACTTTGAATCTAGGCAGTACAAACGGCTACTGTAGAAGTCGTTTAGCAAATTAGTTTGATGCACCCAAACTAGGTTCACTCTGTTTACCACTGTAGCAACACCAAATAATTTTCAATTAATTCAAAATTACTAAATTGATTACCCCTTTCAACTGACCGCACTGAAGAAGCAGAGTGGTGCAGTTTTTCTATCTACAGGTGACGATTTCTGCCGACACATGCAAATAGTCTCCGTCTCTGTTTCCTCATAATTTTTTTCTATTTTCAAGGAGTAGATACCCCCCTTTAGTGTGTCATCAAAGGGTATCATAAAGCTGTGCTTGGGAGTAAAAGACAACGTAGTTAAAAAAAGTATATTTTGCCCTTTTTCTGGAGTTATAAAATATCAACTATTAATATAAGATTGCAAAATCTATTTAAAAGTTATAATAAAACCCCATGATTTTAATTTCCCCACAAAGACATTTCAATTTATGTAAATTTTGTTTTATACAAAATAATTAAAAATGAAGACTACATATATTTTAATAATGATGCAGAGCAACCACCCCACCCCCCTTTATTTTAAACAGATGAACAACTGTTCCTTTTCTAATAAAGTCCCTGGCCTGTCTCCCCGAACAGGGGTGAACCCATGCCTTTTGTCCAAATTTGTCGTCGTCTTCTGGAACAATTTCCGTCGATCACGGAGCGAAAACGCCCTCTGGTGGCGTTATGGCTATCCGGCGTTACGTTGTCCCGGAGCCGGGGGTGAGAAGGGGTAGCAGGTGAAGCTTTAAAGCACCACACTAGCGCGCCACGCGTTGTTTGCCGTCCAGCACTAATGAAGGCAACAGCAGCGAGATGGTCAGTTGAGCGGGTCTAATCGCACCAAAGGTAAGCCATGCCTATGACTCTCATGTAGAAACAGGAATCCAAGGCGAGGTGAACTTAGGCGAAATTTTTATGTGCGTAGGCCGTCACAACAAAAAATACTTAATCTTTATATCTATACACACTGCAGACTCTATACACTCGAGTATTGCCTCTTACAACATATTTGTGATTCGTACACTATGTATAGTGCTGGCCAAAGCAATTTCTTTTTTCTACGACAATAGCTCCAGGGCGTTTTTTGTTCATTTTCCGGTAGTGTATGTCAGTCGGGAGTAAAGGAGTGGTGTTGTCTAAGGCCTTATATAAGATGTCACACTTTGCGATAAGGTCATGGCATAGACCTTAACACAAAAAAAAAAGAGTTATAACAGCTGCCAAGATAACGATCATTTATGCGACTTCCAAGGTAAATGATTAGAAAATTTTAATTTTCTTGCAACCTTTATCGTGGCAGTGTGAAATTAAGCCATACGTACCTCAAGTTCGCCTAGACACATTTGTAAATATGAGAGTACTTATTTTTAACCATTAATAATCGTTCGTGTAAAAACAAGAGTGTTAAGCATTTTCTGCATAAAACATACAAGCGCATCTGTCGGCTTCTTTTCTACGTATTAGTCACGTCGATTAAGACACGTCTAAAGTGACAGAAATGTTTTCTGCTTCAACAAAAAAGGCCGTCGTTTGCTCTGTCAATTCTTCGTTCACTGTGTCTTTTACAGACAGCTCACGAATCGTAAATCTAAACCTTCCCGAACATATTACAGTAGAATCCCAATAATTCGTATTGTCAAGCGACTGAATTTTAAAGATGAATTATCGAGATATTCAAATTAGCGGGATTACCAATAATCGGGAGCAAAAAAAGAAAAAATATATAATAACGATATTAATGCAAATTTGCATGAATATGTAATGATAAACGCATGGCTATATATTATGTATACATATGTACAATAAATCAATAATTACATCAATTAAAAACACATAAAACATTTACGTTTAAAAAAAATCTGTAATTTTCTTTTGGTGCAAGCCTTGCAGACGAGTATTGTCGATGGCTTTGTCAAGCATGTTGAAAACAGAAAATACTTCATCGCCAACGTACGATTTCGCTAAGAAATGGCGCACGTTGTTGATGTATTGTTTACCAATTTTAGGTGTAATTGTCTGCACATCATCTTCGTCATCACCTTCACTATCAATGTCCTGAGATGAAGCCAAAATTTCGTCATCAGTTATAATCCCCGCTTCCGCTAGGCCATCATCAAAATGGACGAAATCTTCTAAGGTTATAGAATTTTCTTCATTTTGAGGAAGACGATTCCAATTCACAGGGAATTCTAAGTCTTGTTCAGTAACTGCTGATGAAAGTTCCATCTTCGTGAATCCACAAGCACGAAAACTGTTTAATTGTGCTTTCGCTAACACTTTGCCACGCCTTGTGAGCAATGTTCATGGCTGAAAATAAGGTGATTTTATGATCCTTCCCTTCCTCGATGCTATCAAGGAGTTGCATCACTACTTCCTTGCGGTAAAAAGTTTTGAACGTTTTAATTAAGCCCTGGTCTAGAGGCTGCAGCTTAGAAGTAGTGTTGGCAGGCAAAAACACAACATTAACATGACTGAGCGGTGGGGTATTGTTGTGGGCCGTACAATTATCCATGAAAAGAAGAATTTTTTGCTGCCTTTTCTCCATATCAGCATTCACTGATCGTATCCATGCCTTGAATAATTCGCCCGTCATCCACACTTTTTTGTTTGCACGATAGGTCATCGGAAAAGTTTTAATGTTTTTAAAACATCTTGGTTTGGCTGATTTGCCTATCATGAGCGGTCTTAATTTCTCAGATCCATCCATGTTGGTGGCCAACAATATGGTTACACGTTCTTTACTATTTTTTCCGCCATGACACTTTTCTTCCTTAAAACACATTGATCGGTCGGGGAGACACTTATAAAATAACCCCGTCTCATCGGCATTAAAAATGTTTGTTGGGCTCATAAGAATCGATTATTTCTCCCAATTCGTCTTTCCACTCAGAACAAACGTCGGCCGCTACACTTGCACTTTCCCCACTAAGCTTCTTAAATTTTATGCTGTGCCTTTTTTTAAACATATCAAACCAACCATCACTCGCACAAAAGTCTTTAATTCCCATTTTTTCTGCGAAAACTTTTGCTTTTTATCTTAAAATGTTTCCTCCAGCTGGTACATTCGAATTCCATGCTTGCGCAAACCACTTTTTAAAATTCTCTCTAGTTGTGGATACTCACCAGTCTTAAAGCGATTTACTTTTCTGTCCAATGTCTGGGAGGCGATATTGTTCTTGTTCTTCAGAATTGATGTTATTATGGAAGGAGGAATGTTATAACGTTCGTACACGTCAATTTGTTCATCACCACTGACCACGGTGTTAATGATTTTTTTTCTCTAATGGAAAGACACATATTAGCTCTTTTCGGAGGCATGGCTAAGACCGAACTGACTAACTTTTCACTCTCTCTGCTCCTTCCTACCCTCTCATAACCGTAGACCGGACACCAAGGCGCCTCTTAGTTCTGGGAATCACAGGCACATCACCTCACAGCCTACTTGGCGTCATTACCTGCCCTTCAAACCCTCCTACATCCCTCAGTACCCTGCCGGTCTTTTTTACCCTGCCCGAATTGCATAAATTTAGAGCTGGTGTACAGTCTAGGGTTAAAACATTAGGAGTTAACGAGATTTTGTAAGGGTGTATGTAAGGGTGTGTGCATCGTTGAAGTGTTCGGCATCACCGTTTATATTAAAATGCACGCATCGTTGAAGTGTATGGTGGTGTGCTTTATGTTATGCCACGCGTACTGCGCCGCAGTTTTTGGCATCACCCTTTATGTTAGGGTGCATGCATCATTGAAGTGTTCGGCAACGTTCTTTATGTTACACCAAGTGCCATGGCGAAGTCTTTTATGTTATGCCTCGCATCACGGCGACTGGGGAAGAGTCTGAGAAAATCCTCCCGGCTTGGATTGCTAGCATGTGATGTCTGAGACAACCTCTCGTTTGAAATGCGAGAGCAATAAGTATATGATCTAGTAGGAATGAATTTAATGGTAATCGTATTTAGGAAGACAATGAGATAACCCGTGGTGTAGGGACCATTTGAGTGACATGGTGGAGAACCCCCTGGAAGTGTATGATGTAGGGACCAGTCGGGTGATGTGGCAGGGATTTGGGAAGACTCAGAGAACACCCCCCCTGAAAGAGTGTGATGTAAGGGCCAGTTGGGACATCAGGGAAGACTCGGAGAACACCCTCTTTCCTATGTTATGCGTTTGCTGGTTGTACCTTAAATGTTTCGGGATTTATGATCATCTATGCTTATAAAATCGCATAGGGGGTTAAATGACCATTTGTTAATTTTCCTTTTCTGCGTCGATGCTTATGATATGAATTTGACTACTACATCTTAAACGGTTCGGGAGTTACGACCAACTATGCTTATAAGTTCGCATGGGGCTTAAACGACCGTTTGTTAATTTTCCTTGTCTTCATCGATGCCAATGATATGAATTTGACGACTTCATCTTAAATGGTTTGGGAATTACGACCAACTGTGCTTATAAGTTCGCTTAGGTCTTAAATGACCATTTGTTAATTTTCCTTGTCTGTTTCGATGCCTGTGTTATGAATTTGACGAGTACATATTAAATGGTTCGGGAATTACGGCCAACTATTCTTATATGTTTGCATAGGGCTTTAATGACCACATGTTAATTTTCCTTGTCTGCATCGATGCCTATGATATTAATTTGACTACTACATCTTAAATGGTTCGGGAATTACTGCCAACTATGCTTATAAGTTCGCATAGAACTTAAATGACCATCTGTTAATTTTCCTTGTCTGCGTCGATGCCTCTGATATGAATTTGACGACTACATCTTAAACGGTTCGGGAATTACGAGCAACTGTGCTTATAAGTTTGCATAGGGCTTAAATGGCATGTGTAGTTTATATCGTATTTGGGAAGACCCCTCAGCCCCTCATTCTTCCACATTGTGGGATGATTGAAAAATTAATAAATATAAAATTTTTCTGAAATTAGAGACATTTTTTAAGGAAATTAGGGAAATTTTTAAGGGACATTTTTAGGGATTTTGGCATATTTTGGCACATTTTTGGCTAATTTTTTGTGTGGAATGCAAGAGCAGGAGGTTTCTGCGGCGGTGTCCCTGTGTCCCTGTCACGAAGTTGTGTTCGAACTTACTATTTATAACTACTTACTATAATTAGCGAAGGGTTGGGAATTTTTACATCACGGAACTGCGCTAACATTTTACTGGAATTAAAGGGATGTAAAGTGCCTAGGATAAACTAGCTCCAGTGTAGAAAGTCGGGATCTAACACACATCCTCCCGAGATGCTTTCTAAATTTCCCGTTTCGATCGCGTGTCCTCATTGTATCAACGACATTAATATTTATTCACATTACATTTCTGCTATAGGAGACTATTAATCCTCCATACTCCTATGTTCAACCAGTTACATCTTCAAATTCTCATCCCAGTTTGTCAAACAAGTTCTCTAGTTGCCAGTGCTGCATTGCCCTCTGGATGTTTCGGAATGCATCATTTTTCTGAGTGGTTACAGGCTGACATTTTTTCATGTATTACAAGGTGAACTTGGCTTGGCATCTGAGAGAGAAAAGGGACCTTTGGTCCTAGGTTTTACGAAAAAAAAAGTAACATTCTTTTGTAACTTGATTGTATCGTATTTGTAATCTTTTTTGAAATTTTGTGCCAATGGCGTGGATGAATTAAACTCAGAAATGTGTTGGACGATTTCCATTGCCGAAGCAGATTGCGGTAGGCCTGGGGGAGGGGTGAATAAAAGGTAAGATAAAAATAAATATAGAATTTTGTTTCTATCCGTTTTATCGCATTTAGTTGTATATATATATATATATACTGTTGTTTGACTCACTTCACTGGTGACGATGATCACAGGTCGTCAACACCCGATGCTCACTCGGTCGTTGTAGCATTTACAATATCCCGAACACCTTAGTTTCCCGACTTTAACGACCGGAGGAATCCGTTCCCAACCGGAGTAAGCAAGGTATACGGCGGACACAATCACGCTGTATATGACGTTACCAACATGGCCGCCACAAAACGTTGATAAAACTGACGTGTCTCAACAACTATTTTTTTTAATATTGCATCTTAAATTCGCCTTTTAATTTGAACTTCTTTTTAAATGAAAATTATTTTATAGGCAGTTCACAGTTACTTGAGCAATTTCGAAAACCCTGCTTAGGCATACTTTTCTTTTAATTTTATATCCTTATGACGTAGAGTAAAAGTAACGTTGACATAATCTGATCACCTTAATCAAACGCCATCAATGCGAAATCTGAAAACATTTTTTTAGGATTATAAATGCATTAATAATATAGAAATTGGGGTTCTAATGTGTATAATACAATAAGCTATGTATTCACTGTAAACAAATTTAAATATTACACTCGCAATACATGGATTCTTATAACTATTTTTATTAATTTACTGCCAACTTAACTGGCAACCAGCTTGCGAGTAATTACTGTAACATACATGTAGTTGCGAGCAGTGATTTTTTTAAAGGTAGATTTTAAAAGTGCTCACTTTACTGTGAACAGCCTTTACATTTTGTTGTTTTGCCCGGAATCAGCTTCTGTAATGGAGACAGTTTAATCGTATTTGCCTTAAAATTTAGCCAAAAATAGTGCACTAGCATATCAAAACAATTATTTTAAGTTAACACTGTGCTAACCTTAGTTGATGTAAGGTTTCTACTCAGGTTAGGAACAAAACTAGTTTAATTGTGGAAGAGTTTGGCACAGGGAACATTTCCGTCACTAGGTGCGTAGTGTTTCGAAAGGTAACTTTTAGTGATACGCGGGTATTCGGGTACCCGAGTACTACCAGGTTGACGCGAATCGCTCATACTTAGATTAGTCACGACGCTAGATACCCGCGCAGGGGAGAAACCTGAGGTAATGACCCTAGGGTTCCCCGAGGACGCCACACCCACCACCTCTCACCCCGAGGACAGTAACGAGCAAAGGAACCCCCCCGAGCCGGGGAAGCACAGCACGCGCCCACCCCCCTTCCTCATCTCCCCCGCAGAATTAGGGAAACCACCGGGCTTCAGGGGAAGTACCACGAGAAAACTATATATAGGGAAGACAAAGCGAGTACCAGGCAGTGATGTACGAGTTATGATCGGGAGAGTGACGGGACGCGAGTGGAGGTGGAACCAGAGAGCGAGAGACTACACATCCCGGGATACGAGCCCGGACTTCCCGCCAGAAGCCGAAGAGATACACCAGGACACCAACCCGAGAGAGAGAGAGAGAGGGGACAACGCACCACAGCCAACACAGAGGTAAACACAGCAACCCGCCAAGAACCTTCCCCCCCCCCCAACACAAGCCTTTCGCCAGAACGTCTGTAGAACGCGTTAGAATTAAACCAGCAGTTCAGACAGATAGGAAAAGGGGATAGGTCTCGTATGTGTAACAGTGACCTGTGTTTACCAAATAAACGTAAGTGTGCGTAAATTAAACCCGAGTACGACTTTGTGTTGACCCCGCATGCAGCCTGTAAGTCATAGGTGAGAGAAGTGTCGAGTCAAGGTGTCTTCGGGTAATACCCGGGTACCCGAAGTACAAAGAAGCGAGTACCCGGGTACGCACTCACATAGAGCCTATTACCCAGGTACCCATTCCTTGCAATTGTGTAATATGTATTGTGCGAACGAAGACCACGAAGACTAGTTACTCCGAAATGTACATTCTACCTGAACAGTTCTATTGTAAAGACAAATATGTTGTACCTTATGTTATGACTACGATGGTATATACCGTAAATTGCACATGACTATAAATGAAAAATAAAAATTTTTCATAATAAGAAATGCTATTTCAATTGACTAATATCAATAATTGTTCAAACAGAAAACATTTAAAAAAAATACATGAAAACTAGTCTGCTTATGCAGGAATGGCTAAAATACAAACAAGGAATTACTGATAACTAATGAGCCTTCTTTACTCTACATGGGTGCAAATAAATTTTAGTGAAATTCTGGAAGCTTCGATGGTAGGTAAGTTTTGACGACTCATTGACAGCAATATCGTTAGAGATGAAACCAGAAACATGCGAAACAGTACAAAGACAATTAAAATACACGAGTGAGTTGCCTGGGATTCGAATTCAGAAACACTCTTAAAATTAAGCTAGTTTGCAATCATCTGCATCACGGAGGTAGGACACGGAGCATCAACTTCGGATGTAATCAGTACAACGTTTAGAATGATAAGGTTCACTAACCTGAAATACTTACCAAGCTATAATTTTGAAAATAAGAATCTGAGTCACTAAAACTCATAAATTTACAAGGCCTACCATAACGCTATGTGTGTGAAAAATTTGGTGTAAATCGGTTGATTGGTCTCCAAGATATGAGACACAAAAACCTTATTTTATTAAATGGGACTATCTTACGAAATTGCTTAAAAAGAGGCTCTGTACACAATGTTTGTAATATATAGTGTCAGCATAAGAAGTTTGATTGAAATTGTTAAATAGATGTGTCAAAATTATAGAAATATTTATATGGCCGCCATTTTTAAAATAATATTCTGACCCCATTTAACTCATGTAATTTTACATGGTCTTCTGGAGGTGTGCAAAATTGTGTGTAAATTAGTAGCATTATTCCACAAATATGACAAAATGTTCAGTTCACTCACCTGACACACTACTTTACAAAAAATCCAGCAAAGGAGGATCTCTGTATGCATATCGGTTGATTGGTCCTCGAGATATGACATGAAAACCTCCATTGATCATGTGACGATCTTCATAACTGGAGTACAAAAAGTTAATATATTAGCACGTTCGATTATTGTTAAAGATACAATATAAAAAGTTAAATTTACATATGTTACATAGTTTTGTAGATATAGCACATTAAGCTAGAATATTTGTATATGCGCCATTAAGGAAATAAGAGACTTACAAACTTAAAACATATAAATTAATATAGCCTACCAGAGTACAATCTCTTCGCCAGATTTGAAATAAATCAGTCTATCGTTTACCGAAATACAGCATAAAAACTATATCATTTCATGTGGGGCTATCTTACAAAATAGCGGAGAAATGAGGCTTTGCATAGACAATTTTGATGGATATAACTGTAACTGTCAGCATAAATAGTTAAATTTAAATTGGTTTTGCAGTTTCGTATATAAAAAATTCGGTGCTAAAATGTTTATATGGCAGACATTTTGAAAATATGTGTGTCTGACACACTCAAAATTAATCAGTTTACATAGCCTATCATAGCGATAATTGTTTGCCAAATTTGGTAGAAATCGGTTGTTTTTCGTAGATCACATAATTTTAATTTGTCTAGTAATACTGCTATACAAAATGGCGGATAAAAGAGATTTTATGTGTACACGTTTGATTATTCTAATATTTACAGCCATCATATAAAGTTTCATTGGAGTTAATTACATGGTTTCGACGATATAACACACAAAACTAAAATAGCTATACGGCCGCCATTTTGAAAATAAGTGTCTGACATACAAAAACATATAAGTTAACATTACCTACCGCAGTACTATCTATTTGCCATATTTGGTAGGAATCGGCCTATTATTTCCCGAGATATGACATAAAAACTTTATTTATTTGTGTAGCACTAGCTTAGAAAATGGCGCACAAAAGTTTTTTGGGTTAATTTTATGCTTGTAATAGATACTTTCAGCGTACAAAATTTGATTGAAATTGGTTGAATAGTATGGTAGTTATACCAAATAAATCTAAACATTTTGTATAGTCGCGACTTTTAAAAAAATGCTTAATAAAGTTTAATTTATTATATTTACCTAGCGTATTATAGTATTTCTTACGTGCCGAATTTGGCAACAATTGGTTTAGTAGTTTCCGAGATATAATCTACAAAAATTTATTTTTACATATGGCGCTATCTTCCAAAATGATGGACCTACAACAATATTTACTTCTTAATTTAATGCTTACAATTTGTGCTGTAAGCATGCAAAATTAGGTTAAAATCGGTTGAATGATTTCCGAAATAATATATTGCCCTAAGTTTTTAATGGCCGCCATTTTGAAAGTAAATGCACGGAGCGGTAGAAAACAATAAAGTCAGGCGTCGTTACTTAGTACTATATGTGTATCGAGTTTGGTGAAATTTGGTTTACGCGTTCAAAAATTGAAAAGGGGGGCACGCACAGTTACACACACAGTCACACACATATACCCACCCACTCTCATACACACACTTACACACATACAGGAAAGTGGACTGATAAGTCTTTCTTTCCTTCGGAAAGTAGGCTAAAAATGTCTTCTTAATAGCCTTTCTTCGTGCTGTTAAGATGCGAAAGATGCCAGCGTACAGGAAGATAACAATGAAGGTCTCACCGTTCCTTGTGAATAAGTTATGGAAAGGAAGTGTGTTGCTATCTTTCTAACTGTATATTATCTGTGCTGGATGAAACGTCAGAAAATTGCTTTTCAGTGCAAAGTGTAAACAACCCGATAATGCAATTTGATAGCACATGTCGCCGCAGTCTTCTAGCTGAAAACACGTATATGTTAAATTCCTTAAATAAAAGCATTCGTAACTTAAAAGTTTCCCTTTTCTCCTGGAGATAATAATCTCGTTTTACTGATTTTGGCAAAAACTTGCTTCATTGGACTATTCCAAGGCAAAGCCTTGCCCTAAGCCACTGTAACAACAACAATAATAATAATAACGCATTTGGAGGGCGCACCTTAGGGTGGTGTTGGCGTGAGTAGCTAGATAATGTATGTTCGAAGAGACAGCGTCCTGACAGGGACACAGGGACACCGAAGCTTACCAAAGAAATGACAAACTTTGTGAGTTTGCATTCCGCTTCAACGGTAGCCCTATTGCCAGCCAGTGCCAATTTTTTTTAAAATTAATATTAAAAAAAATTATTTTTTTCAAAATTAACGTTTTTAAAAGATTGATTTAATATTCCAAAAGTGTAATTTTCGGAAAATTATTTTATTTTCAAAATTAATTTTTAAAAAAATATTTTAAAATTCACATTTTTAAAAGATTGATTTAATATTTTAAAAGTTAAAAAAAATTCTTAACATTTCAAAAGTTCCAAAAAAATATTTTTTCTCGCACATTCCCTGGCGGCTGTGTTTGTCCATGGCTCCCTAAGCCAATGCCAGGAGACGGCCATGTTGGTTGTGGATCCATTAAGACAACGCCCAGTCGTTATGTCATGCTCTGCCATTCAAGGGGTGGTGCCGAGGTGACGCGCGCAACTTCATGTTATTGCATTCACACACACTGACAGCTCCCAACAGAGAAGCCATAGTCTCGTAGCCCGAGGCTATGTCATATAGCCTCGGGCTACGAGACTTCACGCTCTTGCATTCGCTGGGAGGAGGTGCCGTGGTGACGCATGTTAAAACGTCATGTTCTCGCATACCATAGCAGGGGGGTGCCGCAGGTAGAGCGCATGTTAAAACTTCACGCTCTTGTATTCCATATCAAGGGGCTGGGTGCCGCTGTTACGCAATGGATAGAGTGCATAACTTCACGCTCTTGCATTCACAGGGGAGGGCAGATGTGTCCCAAGAGAGACGCCTGCCATGGGACGTTGCTAGTAGATTGCAAGTTAAATGTCACGTTCTAGCATTCCATTTCAACGGTGGCCGCGGTAGCGTAGTGGATAGAGTGCAGAACCTCGCGCTCTCGCATTTACAGGGGAGGGCAGGCGTGACTCCTCCCTGCTGCTGACTCCTCCCTGCTGCTGACTCCCCCTGCTGACTCCTCCCTTCTGCTAACCTTAATCTTGACCTGCAATCACTTAAAAAAAATTTGACTTTGACCTTTGATCAGTGACATGGTATTCACGTAGGAAAATAGTTTGACCTTGACCTCGACCTCCAAAAATCACATAAAAATCGTCAGAGCTGCTGAAGACGGGAGCATTCTCCCGTCTTCAGCCGCGAAGTTCTTACGATTACAGCTTCAGAAAAGTAGGACATTTAAGTAACGAGTAAAATGAAAGTACTCCAATACATAATATGTTACGTAAGAAGTAGTTACTTTATAAAATAAAAATTATTCTTATTGTAAGGTCTTATCATAGCTTCTTGAACAAGAAAATTTTTGCATAGTTTGTAAGCAACACGATAAAATTGAAAAATCAGGACCATTTTGATTTCCTCTCTGAGATTAGGATGGCGGGCGTGCCGGAAATTCGAATACACGGATAAGTGTATAGATTAATTTCACTTACAGGAAAATTTGATAGTTTACTTATTGAAATACTGCCACAGAGTGGGAGCACCCACAGGAAACCCCACCACTCCATGACAGTGACCTTCAACTCCCCTTCCTTCCATTCCACTCATTTAGACAAAATTAATCTTACCAAAAATCTTCAAGCAGCAGAGTTTAAATAGCAGAGTACAAACAAATAACGCAGTCGCAATAAATTGAGAAAATTCAACCATCCCCTGGTATGAATTGGAATACAAGATAATTAACCCCCAAAATTGTGAGAAATGATTCAGCAAACTGTTAGTTTTCTTGTATTTCATCTCCGGGCTTATTGTTATTATTTTTTTCCTAAACTGCCCATATCAAAATTACAACCATTATAAAAATACAAACAGCCAAACAGGTTTTAAAATATGTTACAATTATAATTTTATGGAAATTGCATGAAGTTACATTTAACAATGGGCTCCCATAACAATACAGGCTTGGCCCAAATATTAAAAAATTGCAAAATTACAGAGTATATAAAAAATTTATCTTAAAATTTTCCCTATACATGCCCTATAAAATGCCCTCATTAAACATGGCCGGATATGTCTTCTGCCAAGTTATAATGTTCTCATCGTGAGGTCCCTATCCATTCTCTCTCCCAAGACGAATGACAAGCCCTTTTATAGTCGGGAAATACGTTGACCAGGGTGTTGAGGAATATCCCAGATGGTTTCGTTGTGGTTCGAGTCCAGTAACATTCAAATCTTGATGACGTTGAAGGTAGCGTCGAACGGTTGCTAGACGCTATCCATACACATTGGAAGGAGGGTGGCATCGACGTTGGTGGAGGGGGGGGGGGCAGCTTCAAGCCTCCACGCCGACAGTCTGCGCTCGCCTGCCAAGCTACGCAGCCACGTGGGTACCAACGTCCACGACGACTCACGTCGAACGGGTCACCAACAAGGTAAGCCTCAGTTCCCTCGGCGATCTATCCCCGTGTTAGGACGTACAATTTCTGCACTGATATTAATGCTGGATGTACGGTATTCCAGCATCGTCAAAATACTGCTATTTTATTATTTTAGTACAGTTTGATAGCTACGTATATATTAACGGATAGGTGTTGGCTTTTTTAATCATACATTGCTCTTTTGGTGCCTACATTGTCTATACGGCTAATGTGTATTACAATATCATATTTATCGTAAAAATAATACGTACTTGTGTGACGCGTGAATCGCTTGTAGTTAACACAGACAAACTGTCAGACGTGTAACGGGTAATCGAGCATGTACTTTGTATAACTCTTGTAATAGGCGTTTTACGTGTACACTGCTCTAAGTTACCATTGGCCCTGTTCAAAGTGTTTTTTCAAACTTAATATTAGTAACAAACTAAACGTGACAAATACGGAATAGCTGAACATTTTTCCCTATAAAAACAAAGCAATGTTAATTAAGTGTAACATCTCGATGTATTTATCTACTTTTAACCCACGAGTTACATGGCGCGAAAATAAGATTTGCCCCCTGCTAACAGCAGTGCGCGATATAAGTCCTAAGATAACTAGCCATTAAGTAAAAAAGTTGAAGCCGTAATAAATAGGCAATAAAACCACATTAAAATAGTTACTGATATTTTTTATATGTGGGTTTGCGAAGGGCAGTAACACATATTCAATACAAAAGTCTTCACGCGAAATACGCTGCCATATTTCTTGGATGCAAATAATAATCTTCTTGAATAATTATAATGTGTATGTTGTTAAATGCTATAGTTTCTTCTGTTTAGTAGTTATGTGTACCAAAATCCGATTTAAAGTAACGTTTTGAATATTAAAAAAAATATTAAGAGTAATACCACAAATTAAAAATAAGTAATTTTTTCATATTTTTTTACAGATAGAGAACAAAATTTTTAAATAAATTAGTATCGTTTGGTACGATGTACTCCAATTTTAATGAATTTTAATGTGAGCGGAATAATGTTTCATATAAAGAAATGTATAAAAAAATTAAAAGGAAATAATAATAATTACTTAAGTATCTATTAAATGAAATACCGCCCTAACCATTTTTAACAAATTCCTTATAAAATGACTTTTGCACTATTTTAGCGCTTCATCTTTTAGTTTTTACTATATATGTAAGGCCTAAAGGAAAGAATATTTGATCATGTATACAGTAAAACCTTTTTAATACATACTTCAAAAGACCTTAATTTTTGCAGCTTGTGATACGATGTTTGTATTAGGTGTTTGTGATTGTTATTAATAAATTAAAAATAAAATTATATTTTGATGCTATGATTTAGCATATTGAAATACAAATCAAGAAATATGATTTATTGAGCATACAAATTTACATTAAGTTCCCTATTTCACTCCAAGGGGAAAGAAGACAACTTTGTATTAAAGAGAACATCGTATTAAAGAGATTTTTCTTAACCAGGTTTCACCGTATCCGCTTTAATTCATGAAATTTAAAAAAAATTATTTAATATAAATTACTTCTACAAAATTACTTAGCGCGTATTTAGGTTTGTGAGGAATTGACATCTCAATAAAATACGTTAACTAAATTTAATTTCCTAATTTATTTACAATTGTTAAAAAATACATACAGCTATCATTTACAAAATACAACTAGTAGCTCTGCTATTAGCACTTACCATTTTTATACGTGAGCGCAATTTTTATGTTACAAGCAATTATAAATGAAATCCTAATCACTGTCTTTATAACACCTACAGCTATTTAATCTTCCCTCAATAATTTCACTTATATATTAAAAATATCCACTGCCATTCATTTATACAACCCATATGTCCGTCACTTACGAAGCAAGTTGCTTGCCAGTCTCTATTCTCCTGATAGTCCCATACTGCACTCGCTTGTCACTGCACCTTCATTTGTCGCCTTCCGACTCGCCTACGTCGTCGCAGGCAATTTGCAATAATGGCCATTCAAGTCTGCCGACACAGAGGTACTCCACGGCATTTATAGCTGAGATGACCTGACCCATAAGCTCCTTTAAAAATACTAACGGTAACGTTAGTGAAATGTAAAGAACATTTAACTTTATAACCAAACAACTATGAAATACAAACAAGTCCATAAGTTTGCATTTCAGCTTCCCGGCTGATTTTGATGCGACCCTTCCAATCTACTGGGATAAGGAAGGACTTGTTCTCGTGGCATCATCTGTTATCCTCTACGTAGCTAAAATATCCACTTTGATGTCTACCCATTCTTTTTGAGATTCACCTTCCAGTCATCTTCGTCTTCCTTCCATCGCTCTCTTCGCTTGTGGGAATTGCGGCCGATGCCGTGGACCGACGGATTTTCTCAGTGTTCTCCCGATTCCCTCACGATCGTATTCTGTTTCAGCTTCATATTCACCTCTTTCTACCTCTATCGGTGCTCAAGGCTACAGAGGTTAAGCACCGTCCAAATTTCTCGCACTCACTGCCATTCCACTGCTTTCTGCAGGTCAGGCTCAACTCATTTGCTCCATTATCTTCACTTGCTCAAGTCTTCCGAGTTAACGGTGTTTGATACGGTACAGCAGCGCTCTTATTATTACATCTTCATGTCTCACTAGCGTATTAACGCCTCCAGGTGATTTTATATGTCATCATAAAATAGCTTTCGGGCATATGCAAACATGACGAATCTCTTGCAGCGTGTATGAAGTGGGCAGTAAAAAATAACTAACTTGGCTTTCTTAGTAACTTTGACATCCCAAAGTTTCAGCTTTTCCTGAGAGTATAATAAATCATAGTTCTTCAGCGCCGTGTTGACTATACATATCACAGCTAGCTTGTCTAACGAGACTACACAGCCAAGGTAGGGAAAGTTGTCCATTGCCTTCAGCCTTGGGTATGTCGGTTTCTCGTTATACAATCAACAACCATTACTGTTAACCATTCTCACAACTGTCATGGTTTCACCGATATTGCAGTTGTACTCCTTGAATAACATTCCACTCATTTAATTTTGCATGCATTTCATTTTGTGATCTTTTTCGTGTCGTTATAATATCAGTAAAAGCAAATGTGTGAAGTGTTCGCGAAATGTAGCTGATCATCATCGTAAATTTGTCTCTTCTAAACAGCTGGAGAGACGATATGCGTCCTTTTTGGGTTCCATATTTGATCTGTAAATAGGGACCGTACCATTCGCCAGTTTGTATACACTTGGAACAGCCCTCGTACAATATGTGAAATTCCCATGACTCTCCTTCAGTCACCCTCCTGTTTCTAAAGTACTTTCGTGTCGCATGACTCTGATATTCAATAACATCGTTATCAAGTCTTTGCTAATCTAATATTTCAACATTAACAAATCGATACTGAAAACGAGATCTGCTGTTGACCTATTAGCTCTGAATATATAATGCCCATATTCTAGTTGTGACTGTAAGATGGTTCACCTCCACTGCTCTGTGATCTTGGGGCCGCGGTGGTGCAGTTGTCAGACTACTCGCCTCCCACCTCGGCGAACCGAGTTCAATTCACAGCGGGGTTGAGTCCGGATTTTCGCATGTGGGAATCGTGCCTGACGATGCCACTGGTCGGTGGATTTTTTTTCAGGGATCTCCCGTTTCACCCTCATCGGCCCTCAAGACCTCGATGTTAAGAGCCGCCCTTATCTGTCCACTCCACTCTTCGCTTTGAGATATTATTGATAGCCCGTGTGAGTAAATGTTCGCCAGTTCTCTTCCTTGAACAGCGAGACGAGATCGTTACTTCTATCGGTGAGAGCCATACTGCATAGAACACTATACGCCTTTACTACTCGGCATCATTGTTGTTTCGTTTATATCTGCAACAACTTCGACTCCAGGCGATTTCCCTTTCTATATCATTTATAGTGTTGCTTCTGTTTTTTTTTTCAGGAAAAAGAAGACACAATTATTTGCAGAATTCCCCGCCAAATTCTTCCTTTCTGTGAATTTATTTGTGCTATTGTGCAGCTGAACAACGGAAGTTCCTCAAGAACTTGACAAGCACCAAAACTGTCGCTTGGTAGAAAGTGTTTATACTGGTGTCTAAAGGGCCAATTTACTACTNCGTACCCGCCTGTGAGCTCCACTATAGCTTGAGTACGGACGAGTAAATCTAGAGACGCCGTAGGCGTCAAACTTTCTGAGATCCCCTTCATATTTGGCAGATTCCCACTGTTAAACTCCGGTGCCTTTAAGGATTCCATTGACTTCCCTTTCCGATTTATTATTATGAAGAATATTTTCGCATTGCCTCTATTTTGTATTCTGTAATAGTAACCTTTCGCCTAAATGTTATTGTTTAAAACCTCTAATAGACACGTCTTCCCTTGTCCCTTCGGCCTGGAGTTCCAATTCGTTCCTTTTATTTATTGTTTGTGTTATTAATTTTATCAACGCTCGTACGCATTCAATCTGCCAATGTCCCTCCTACCTCTTTCATGCTCGTCTTCCCACATACATTGATTACTTACTTCGCTAACATGTTAGTGCTGCGGTAGTTATTATGAGTTTTCTTCTTTGTTGTCTTCATCGCTAAGTAGTTTTATCTAGTTAGGTCGGTTAGATACTGGTGTCCTACGTAGAAGTTACCAGCATTCGTGCGATAGAAACGTGCAAAGAAGCACGAAAAGTACTGTTTATTGAAGATGTTGTTAATGATTGCCTTGACAATATATACACCTTTGTGGATGATTCAACATGTCCAAGTACACACCCATCAATTGAATACATTGATACGATCAACGGCGTGTGTGTTTTTTATAACGTGTGCGTATTATTGGCTTTATTATCATATTTCCTTAGTGAGAGCAGTATACAAATATGGCTCCTCAATGGCATGTTTTATCTCACAACAATACCATCTTTCCAACTCTAGCATGTCTGCTCGGCTGAAGTGAAGTTTGTTTGCGTAGGAAAGTAAAGAAACGGGCATGCGCACGTGGGTGTGTACAGCTGATATTGCGTAAACGCGCACACATTTAATATGGGTGTACCACAGAATAATGAAATACCAGGTTTGCTATTTTTTACGGGTTATGTCTTTCCTGGAATTCGCAAATATGCTGGAAGTATATATACATATAAACGGCCTTCGTAAATGAAACCGTATGCACATATATATGGTTTCATTTACGAAGGAAGTTTTATGACAGTTCTAAGAAAGTAGTTCCAGTGTTGTTTTGCTAATGTATCCCTCCGCCTCAGTTGTTCTGATACGCGTGGAAGCCTGCTGTTTGTTACGTCAGCTGTTGATATTACGAGGGACTGCGATGTTATATGTACAGTCAATTTTATTTCACAAAGTATTAAATTTTCAGATGTAGCAGAAACTGCAAAATCCAAAATGTGCATTTGCAGAAACTATTTTAAAATTTTTTAGTAAATTACAATTTTTAAAGTAAAGTGTATCTAGTGCAGTGTTTTACGCATGTGCTAGATAATTTCAGTTAATATTTTTTAACGACAATAATTTGCCACATTCATATTGGTTACAAGATATAGAGCTATATAATTTTTTTCTTTCATATTTAATTTTTTTTCTGCAACGGACTGAGTGCAATGAGTGTGAGAGTCGGTATTTAATTTAATGAGGTATTTTATGAGATCTACACAAATTGGTAAATTTAATATATAACTTTTATTTTGCTGGTAAACATATGTATAAGTGGATAGATGCTGGAAACCGGGTTGAGGTGGGTTTATTCATTATCATTAATAATTTCCTCTTTATTTTTTCATCCATATCATGCTTTCCTATTAACTGCAAATTTTACCTTACACGGCTGCCAGTTATATCTTTTAATTTCGTTACCTTTGAAGTAATGCTGTTTTAATTTCGTTACCTTTGAAGTAATGCTGTTTTAATTATTTTGTTAAATTTTGATGTCACTAGTTTATTCATGCACGAATCACCAACAAATTGTGTTTGTCCTGTCAGAAGCAAATATGTGGTACCTTAACTTGCTTTATTATGTGACAAATGTAAATAAGTTACAGGTAAACTGTTGCTGCAATTTGCTTCAAAAGGCGGTTACGCTTTAATTTTGGCCTTTAATAGTCATCGTGGCAAAAATCCATAGCTAATTTTGTTTATATTTGACTTAATAATCATTACGAATACGCACACATGGCCGAAATTAAATAATAACTCTATACTCACGTCTGAACTCACCTTGAATTTTTAAAAATAGGTTTGCACACGAAAAAGTACAAAGCTATTACAGATAACTTGGCCTATTTATGCTTTAAGCTAAAGAAGTGACAAATCACATTAACTTTACAAACTATCACTGAATTACTTTTTAAAACATGCGTGGCTCTTTTATTTTCACGCACATCAGTTAACATATTTCAGCTGAAACTTCAACCGAAAGTTGTACATCTCAGATACCGTAACACAAACACACTGTCATACGTATGGGATACAGAAACACTTCGTAATTGTACTCAAAATAATAAAATCTAAAAATTCCTGACAAGGCACATGACGTTAGGCACAAAAGTGGCTAATCCTACATAATTACTTCGATCTCGTGTAATCACACGTAATGTATAAAATCAAATATAAGTAAACTGTGTATGAAGTTAGCGCAGCTTACTTGAGACTGCTGAAATTCAAATACCGATGATTTGCGTTATTTAAATGTGGTATTAGTCGCAAATAAGCATGACATATTACGTGCTTCAAGTAACTGCCACTTCAGTTACAAGTAAATTTTTTTTATGTGTAAGTATGTATATGAGTAGGCGATTCATTCAAGAAACTTTCATCACATCACAAATATACGTCGCTGCACATGGGGGAAATAAATACACGTTTCCGGGCCGTTGCCATCGTGAGAAAATAATACAGTTTTAATAATAAACCGAAAACAGCACTGCACTAAAAATAGTACAATAATTCGTCTCATTAAGTCAGGATATAAAGAAGCTTTAAGCCAATAAAACGCGAAACGTATACATTCTCCCGTGAAAAAGGAGTACCCAAGGAGTAACCGACATAGCGTCGGTCACGCGCGGTGTCTGCAGGGATCTGCTCACACAACAGGGCGAGGCGGGCACCGCCTCATTAAAAATTCATGAAAGTTGAAACTGTTAAAAGTACAAAATAGCAACTTCAAAATATTTTAAAACCCGCTAATCTTACTGGAAACGTAATATTGCTGCCAACTTTTGACGGTAATCTTAAATTTGCTGATTTCTTTTGTGCGCACTATTTCCAGCGTCGTGTAATACCAACGTGAATACATACACAAACTTGTTAAGAACCAGTTGATCGCAGGCATTGCAAATTGAGTAATTTGTTGTGACGCCATGACAAAGTTGGTGGTTATGTCTGTCAAAAATCATCGGCCTTCTGAAATTAAACTCTCTCTTCTCTCTCTCTTCTCTCTTCTCTCTTCTCTCTCTTCTCTCTCTCTCTCTCTCTCTCTCTCTCTCTCTCTCTATATATATATATATATATATATATATATATATATATATATATATATCCTTTTTCTGAGTATTATGTGTAAACGCGATTCTTTGTGACATATAAAATTAATTTCTTCCGTCGTATGAATCGTAAATACAAAACAAGTTAATTCGTAAAGGACTTTATAAAATATTCTGAAAGGAGTGTGTTATTTCCATGCGTTTCTTCCATATTTCCAAACAAATTCTACTTATCAATAAATTTGTGAAAATATTAATATTTCATAAATGCCAATTGTAAGAGCCAAAACATCAGTTCATTGTTCCATACCTGTCACGGATTTGCACTACAACCATATTGTCGTAGAAGATTGTTTTCAGATACTCTTTTTTCTATTAGGAGCAACTGCAAAATTCGTTTTCTGGCTTTCTAGGGCTAATATAAGATTTTATTCTTGGTGAATTTCGCGGCTTTTGGTAATCTATTACTGCATCTGCAAAGCAGCAATATAATGACAAAGTTTTGTGCAAACGCAAAACTTAATATTTTATAAAAGTGAGAACGCCCTTGCCGTTAGATGACATTAAATTATTCTCTCGTACTGTACTGGGAACGTTATTAGCCGTTCAACATGTAGCCAAAGAGCCGTAGGTGTCTCCACATTGCACGATTTTCTAACAGGAAAAATCACAGAATAAATTCAAAAGTCCCTCAACCAGCACGAAATATTACTGAAGGGTACCCTCAATTTATCATTGGGTATAATTTACTGGTGTTTATTTGTCAGTACACCTACTGATATATTTGAGCTTTTCCAATTTTCACACGTTATTTCAAGGGAAACCTGCTTAGAAATACCAGCTAACTTCTGAAATAATACTCAACACTGATCTTTAGCTATTTGAGATATTTTCTCCAATATGTATATCTCCAATATTTTAGAATTGAAATTTTTATATTTCGTTCAAAGCGAGCGCGCAGTGGCAAACCACTTGACCTGGCAGTCTGGTGGACGCGGGTGCGATCCCTGTCCTGGCGACCCCACCGGGATTCAAACCTCGGTGGGTGGCGAGTAGTCTAACCACTACACCACCATGGCCCCTGCTGGAAAATTTCCTTACTACAGGCCACATCCGATTCCTTTGCACTGAAAAAATACTTTGTGGCTGCTACAAAATATTTTGTTTGTATAAGTAGTGTGGAATGGAGGCTTCTAAGACAGCGTCATGACAGGGATTCGGGATTCGACCTTGAGAAGCTTGGTAAGGAAACGACAAACTTCATGCGTTTGCATTCCACTTCGACGGCGGCCATCTTGGCAGCAAGTGCCAACGGCGGCCATCTTGGCAGCCAGTGCCAAAAAGTGCAAAAAATTTGCAAAATTGCAAAAAATTTATTTTAAAAAATAATTTTTTATAAAAATTATTTTTTCATCAAATAATTTTTAAAAATTAGTTTTTTTCAAATGAACTTATGAAAAGTATCAACATTTCANTCAAATAATTTTTAAAAATTAGTTTTTTTCAAATGAACTTATGAAAAGTATCAACATTTCAAAAGTTCAACTTTTTAAAAGTCTCAACTTTTCAAAAGTTCCAAAAAAATTTCAAAAGTTCCAAAAAATTATTTTTTCTAGAACATTCGATGGCGGCCATATTCGAATCCCTAGACCGACGCCGCCAAGGGGGAATCCCTAGGCCGACGCCAAGGTGAGGGGGAATCCCTAGGCCGACGCCAAGCTGGCTGGCAATATGGCCGCCATCGCTGGCTGGCAAGACATCGCTGGCTGGCAAGATGGCCGCCCGATGGCGGTCATTTTAGAATCCCTAGACCGACGCCGGCAAGGGGGAATCCCTAGGCCGACGCCAAGAGGGACGCCAAGCTGGCTGGCAATATGGCCGCCATCGCTGGCTGGCAAGATGGCCGCCATCCGATGGCGGTCATTTTCGAATCCCTAGGCCGACGCCTCCAAGTGCGAATCCCTAAGCCGACGCCAAGCTGGCTGGCAATATGGCCGCCGGAGGAATGGGGAACATCGCTGGCTGGCAAGATGGCCGCCGAGGCCGACGCCGGCAAGGAGTAAGGGGGGAATCCCTAAGCCGACGCCTAGGCCGACGCCAAGCTGGCTGGCAAGATGGCCGCCCCTCCCTAGGCCGACGCCAAGCTGGCTGGCAAGATGGCCGCCCTCCCTAGGCCAACGCCACGCCGGCTGGCAAGATGGCCGCCGCGAAGAGGGAAGTGTAGCCACGCTGGCTGCCAATATGGCCGCCACCGCCCTCCCGAGGCCGACGCCACGCTGGCTGGCAAGATGGCCGCCCTCCCTAGGCCGACGCCAAGGTGTCAGCCGATGCTGGCTGGCAATCCCGAGTCCGACGCATCCAAACGCAGGCGGCCGGCCGGCCGTCCTTCGCGTAGAAGGTTACGAGAACAACAACACATAAAAAAAAAAACCAGTCCCCACGTGCGGGGCCCAGCAGCAGCAGCACACGAACCTGTTCGCGCCCGCGTCCAAGAGCGAAGCATTCGAAGACAGCGTGCTTGCAGGGATGCGGGAGGAGACACACACACACACACACACACACACTGTACATCGTCCAGGACAAAACATAACTCTCAGAAAATTATAAATATTAGCGAATAACGGATTCGCATACCAGTTCGATGGAGATCGTGCCGCAGACAACCACGCTTCCTGTCCGCATCAGCGACGTCGACGAAGATGAAACGAAAGTATTTAAATTACGACACGGGAAGTTACTACCGGACACCGTACGAGGAATCATAGCAGGACCGAGCAACTGCGGGAAAACTTGCGTCCTCATTAGTTTACTAGAGGAACCGAATGGCTTGCGTTTTGAAAACGTATATCTTTACTCCAAGTCCATCCACCAACCAAAGTACGTACGACTAGCACAAATACTACAAGCGGTGGCGGGCCTGCAGTACTTTCCATGTAGCGATAAAGACGCGGTCGTGCAGCCAAGCGAGGCGTTACCAAATTCCGTGTTTATATTCGATGATGTAGCGTGCGAGAAACAGGCGACAATGCAGCAGTACTTCAGCATGGGACGTCACGTAGCAGTAGATTCTATATACTTATGCCAAACATATTCACGCATGCCGAAACAGCTGCTACGAGACAATGCAAATTTCCTAGTCCTCTTTCGCATGGACGACCTGAATTTACGACACGTCTACTCGGACCACGTGAACACAGACATGACATTCGACAAATTTAAGGACCTGTGTGCACGTTGCTGGCACGAACCCCACGGGTTTCTAGTTATAGCAAAAGACTTTCCACTTGAAAAGGGACGGTACCGTAGGGGTTTCGATCAGTTCATTATAGTACATCAGTGAAGTATGAGCTACTCAGTATCAAAGTTCGGCCATAGCGGCCTGAAGCGGACGCCGGAAAGCTGTATTATATCGACTAACGACGGGAACTGTAGTTTCGGGGGAAAACGAGCAAAGAATTTAGGTGGAGCGAAACACGACAGTGACGCCACGAACGTCTCCTTCGTCCGAAGCGTTACCACGGAGGCGTTGCGACCAGTGGCGACACTGCAATCCAATATAGAGACGCAGCTTCGTACAGTAATAGCCGGAATTACGCGAATGCGGGCGGTAGCAACACAACAGACCAGTATCGAGACACACCTCCGAACCTTATTGTCCGGCATGGCT
>NQII01007489.1:12919-26011 GCA_002778355.1 Clitarchus hookeri
GACCTCAGTCGGAGGCCGTCAAGCGGGACGTGCGGCGGGAAGAATCCGAGAAAAGTCAGTCGGACTTCGTCAAACGAAGAGTGCTGAGTGGACCCGGGAGGAGGCGTTCCTAGAGCAGGCGTCGGGACGCCCCACCAAGCGTTGGAGCAGTTCCAAATCGCCAGCCGAGGGAAGACAGCGCCGCAGTGTCAGATAAGTAGTTCTACACCAGGTGTGAAGAATCCTGCCCCCCCCCCCCCAGACGCCAATCGCGGCGTCAAACCATACGTAGCCTACATAGAAAAAGGGGAGGGGAGTTTGTCTCGTGAGTTCATGTACCAGTTAACCTGTTCAAGCAACAATAAAACTCGATTATGTGAACTCGCAAATAAAGTGTAATTTATTAGTAAATTGGACCTAGAGACAACAGTGTCGACGTATTCCTACGCCCTATCACTGAGGGCTAGCATCAAGTGCTGGCGCCTCACGCTGCAGAGCAGATTCAATACCTACTTCCAAACTGCAGCATTTGGCAGGTATCAAAATAATAATAATAATAATGTTGTATATATAATGTATGTGAACAAAAACTAATTATTCATATGTAAAATTAATTGGAAGTTTTGAAATAATGCACTTATATATCAGTGTTGCCATTCGGCCATATTTTGTTTTGACATGGGAGGCCACAGCAGCAGTACAGAGGGGTAGAGTAGATGTTACTTACCAGTTGCTACAGAGTACTCCCACTTACCATGCAGTGCCGCACTTCGTGCCAATACTTGTTATTATTTAATAAACATATATTTATTAAAATTATATTGCAGTACATTCTGCCGTACGATCTATATTTTCTTTGGCGTTCATGATGCGTATTGAAGTAGTAGTAAATATGTGATGGTTGGGGCCAGTTGTATATAACTTGTAAGTATTCATATAAAAGTGTTAATTTACCTCCCATCCGCCGTAAGATCTATATGTTCATAGGCGTTCATGATGCATATTGAAGTAGTAGTAAATATGTGCTAGTTGGTGCCAGTGTATAACTTGTACAGTATTCATATAAAAGTGTTAGTTTATCTCCCATCCGCCGTAAGATCTATATTTTCTTAGGCGTTCATGATGATGAATATTGCAAATTAAACACTTGTGTTTAATAGCACAAATAATATGTTCTGGTTTCTCTCCCACAGTAAGTAAGTTGTTAGGAAAAGAAAAGAATTCTTTAATATTAATAAAATAAAAGAGGTTTGATATATACTATGTCTTTATTAAACACTATACGTATACATTTTATATTTCGTAGTAAGCAATCGGATTTTAATACAGTTTTTTTTTGGAACTTTGATTAATTTATCTTGCTGATGTCACCATAATAGTGTACAAACAAAAATATATTATACTTGATATATACTGTGTCTTTATTAAACACTATACGTATACATTTTATATTTCGTAGTAAGCAATCGGATTTTAATACAGTTTTTTTTTGGAACTTTGATTAATTTATCTTGCTGATGTCACCATAATAGTGTACAAACAAAAATATATTATACTTGATATATACTGTGTCTTTATTAAACACTATACGTATACATTTTATATTTCGTAGTAAGCAATCGGATTTTAATACAGTTTTTTTTTGGAACTTTGATTAATTTATCTTGCTGATGTCACCATAATAGTGTACAAACAAAAATATATTATACTTGAAATCATTTTCTAAGTATCGCAAGTTACATCACTTACCAGTTGCTGCTGCAACGTACTCCAGTTTACCATCTGCATGGAATAACCATGCAGACGGGCCCGGACTTGTAACCGGCAGTACGCTATTCCTACAACACTATCAATGCATATAGATAAATATATATATTGGTAACGTCATATATATAGTGAACAGGTAGGTTGTGAAGCAGCAGGGGGACGACAATTGAAGCGAATGCTTCGTCAACGGGAAACAGAATAAATACGGACGGACACTACAGTATGATATCAACGACACGGTGTGTGATGCCAACACACAGTGCCATGGTAGGATGCGGAGAATAGCCACAGACTAGCGGCATCGTCCGACACGATTCCTACTTGCGAAAATCTAGGAGTGATCCGGCCGGGGAGTGAACCCGGTTCGCCTTGGTGGGAGGCGATCAGGATAATCGGTCAGCCATGGCAATCACATTGATAAGAATTTACATGTTTTTGGAAGCGAATATAGAAAAACCAAGAAATGGCAACCCCAGATAATATCTTTCAATAACTTAGTATGCAAATATTTCGCCAGCGTGATGCATTACTGTCGAGCTATTTCTTACGCCATAAATGTGCACGTTTTACTGCGGCATAAGATATCAGGTCAAAGGAATATATCGTTCTGTAAAACAATTTTCACGCAAATTAGGTATAGACCGTTATTTAGCATTGCCTTTTCTTATTTTTTCTATATTGGCTTCCATAAACCCGCGAACTTCAATTAACGTGTTCAACGTCGGTTTGTGAACCACGCCCAGGTACGTAAAATCTGGGAAATGAGTAACATAGAATCAAATGTAATGTGACATATTTTGATACATTATGTTTTGTAGGCGAAGACACGCGTTCATTTTGAATTTCCTCTTTGCTTCCATGCTAACTGTAGTAGTCAGGGCAAGACGAAGCTGCTTCAGTAAGAATATCACGTTATGATGTGTTTGTAACTAACTTTTGCAAAAACCTTCGATGATATCGCGCCCGAGCCGAAAATCACCGTGGAAGAAAAATTACCCTTGTGTGTGTCTTATTTCTTTCGTAAATGCTTTCCGTTGAGATTAAAATATTCTAAGATGTCAACTGAACACTTTTAAAAGCCGTGCTATCACCCGACTGCTCAACGCAAAGAAAGGTTTTTTTTTCTCTTTTATATACCAGGGGTGCCCACCACACCACACTTCACAGACACTATGACGCAAGGAAGGAACTGTTTCCACCCCCCCCTTTTTTCCCCTTCGGTCAAACACCCATCACGTACACACATGCAGGAAGTTTACCCATGTTTTTATCCAGGTATACACGCAAAATCACCAACACCAAAAATCAATAAAAATATTAGTAATAAAATACCGAAAATAAAAACCTTAAAAGGCACATACTTAATCAAATAAGTAAAAAAAAAAGGTAAAACTTAATAAATAATTATTGTAACCAAATATAATTATTGACGAAATCTTGTTTTTTATTTTTGGTTTTAAATTTTTTCAATATAAAGCTGTTAACATGAGTTAAAAAATTATATATTGAAAAATAACGCCGAACAGCAATCAAAAGAACTTACGTAATATAGTAAAATCACTTTTTAAATTATCAAAGTACGGTCAGAGAAAAAATTGCAGTCATTTTTCAGCTGAGTGCTGATAGCTAAAGCTATCAACAAACCTACCTATTGTACACGACCTTCCATCTCATCTATTTCCTCCTGCAAAGTATTTACTATGCGACTTAAGGCTTCCAGCTGTAACCATCGCTCTTACATTTTTAAATTTTGTCCGTTATATGTAATTGATTTTCTATCTTTTCACAATATAAAACAAACTTTTTGAAAGCAACCTTTCGCCCTCCCCCTTTTTTATTTTCAATGACGTAGTTTGCGTCATGGATCACTCTTTTGGACATCATTGTATACAGGATGCTTTTGGACATCATTGTATACATAATGCTTTTGAACATCATTGTATAAGGATGCTTTTGGACATCATTGTATACAGGATGCTTTTGGACATCATTGTATACAGGATGAATAACCTAAAATTTGCACCGTAAATATTTCGGTAATGAATGGTGCTATTGATGTGCTGGTTTCGCAGAATTGATATTTAGACAAGGGCTCATAATCGTAGCCCAAGTATAGATTTTAATATGTATTAAAATGCGTATTTCTCGAACAAAGTTACATTTTTTTTTCAAATGGAAAAATACCTATTCATATCAAGAAAATAAAAAAACTAGAGGAAATTATAATGCAATGGTATTTTTTGCAGAATTTAGTGCAAGTAGTTTACGAGCTATTGTTATGAAAATGTTAAATAATTTACCTACAATTATCTACTCAATTTAACTGCTTAACTACTAGGCTATGGTGTTGGTATGTTTACTTGTATGTTTTAGCGTGTGTGGCTTTCTTCTGAGTGTGCATGGAAACACATGTCACATCTTGTACATTTATGTGATTTTACTGCACCATGTGCACACTCTTGAGAAATCGGCCTAGAAAAGTGAATAAACAAATTCTGTGAATTCTGAGGAATAAAGAGAAAACCATCCTTCGCAGGTTGTGTTCAAATAAAAGACCACCAGCTACAATACAGTTACTGTTGGATGAACGGCACTATACACAAAATGCCAACAACATCTAAAACAAATTAGAAGCAAGTGCTACACGTATGTGGAAAAGATACAAATTGGCAGTTTTAAGGTCTCGTACGTACATTAAACAATTACAAAATTTAACTATTAATTTAGCTATAAGAAATTGCTGTGAAAATGAATGTACGCACACGTTTTGTCATACATAAATATATGATAATATTCGTGGTTCCCTCCTCACTGTGCATTCATAAAGTTTTAATTAAACATTGTCAAGAAATTAATTTACTAGGCATGTCAGTATTATAACAAATCAATGTGTGAGCATTCGTGAATTTGTATAAATATTTGCACTGGATGTCAATGTTTAGTAGATGTGTCATATGCCAAATAACATACGTTGCAAAACCTAGTTTTGTACATTCTTCATAGTAATAGGTAAGAGCAAATGTGGGGAAAAAAAAAAGAAAGTACAATTTGTTCACAGTAAAATGAGCACTTTTAGCAAACCTGTTTAGCTTTTCTCAGCCCACCGAGTAATTCTCCCATAGCCAATATAACCATTCACATTGCTGTGAACCTAAAGACAATGAGAAATGTGTATACTGAGTAAGTAGTTATAAAATGGCGGTTTGAACACAGAGTCACGGAGGGGAGCCGGGAGCCCAAGATGGCCGCCGGTGGCTACATCATGCTCTTGTATTCTGCTTCAACGGCGGCCATTTTTGTAGCCAGTGACCATCATTTTGCCAGATCTGTGTGGAGGAGACTGACTATATAGTGAAGGGTAGCGGCTGGACTCTCACTGCAACAAGCTCGACCCTCTTAGAGCCTCCTCGTATATCCCATTGCCTGCAGGTTTTGCGGAGAAAGGTGAAATTATCAACCCGCACAACAGCGATGACCACCAGTGTTTTAAATGGGCACTACTGGCACGTTTTGTAGAGGGGTGGAATCCACAACGTGTCAACCAGCGCTATAGCAGGCTGGAGACGCGGCTTCGATTTCTCGACCGTAGATTTCCCCACCCCTCTAAGTCAAAAACCAGCTTTTGAGAAAGCTACTCCGGGGGTCAGCATCAACATATACACACTTGATGAGAATACGAAAATAGTGCAGATATGGGTGACAGATGCGGAACTGGCCAAGCACTTTGATTTGCTGCTGCTCACTACAGCGGAGGACCAGAACTCGCATTATTGTTACATGTAAAATTTCTCGCGACTGGTACGCTCCCAGGTGACTGGGTCACGACCATGTGGTTAATATCTGTAAACGATGCTTCAAAGCATATACAGATATTCCACGAGTGATGGGGTTGATGGGTGCCGAAACTCTGGCTGAGCACAGGAGGTATTGCAATGACCATACTGCTGTTCGCACCGACATGCCACAGCCGGACAGGTATGGCAGGCCGCCTGTGCTCAAATTCAAAAATTACCAGAACGGCGATAAGGTACCTATTGTAGTATATGCAGACTTAGAGGCCATAATTGTGCCTGTGCAAACGTGTCAGACGAACCCGGACGCGTCCTACACATATAGGTACCAAAAACATGAGCCCTATTCATATGGCATATACATTAAGGTTGATAATTCAATTATTCCCGCCTATAAGACGACCAGCCTACCCCCGGGTGTAACTGTTTGCACGGATGAAGGTGCGTCAAAACACTTTATGGAAGAGGTGGTTAAAGACATATATAGCCAGTGTGAACCTATGCGAGCACTGACGCATAAGTAACGGGCTGGCAATGCTTTAGCCACTACCTACTGTCACTGTTCTGGCATGTTCACCGACAACAACCAATAGGTGCATGACCATGATCATTTTACCGGCAGTTTTATCAGGGCGTCGTGTAATAACTGCAACAAGCCTCGTAGCCGACCCCAGAGACTGCCGATACTCTTCCATAACTTAACATATGATGCCAATTTCATAATTAAGCAGCTTGGCTATGATTTCTGGGACATTTTTATTATTCCACATAGCGAGGAGAAACTAATCACCTTCAGCAAGAGTTTGGGCGACAAGTTCACTATACAGTTCATCGATACGTATAGGTTCATGACTGCCACCCTGGCAACACTCGCTGAGAATCTACCATCCGGTGAATTCCACACAACATCTTGCTTCTTCACGGTAGAGCACGAGCTAGAGCTGGTAACCCTGAAAGGCGTCTTCCCCTACGATTATGTTAGCTCGTGGGAGAAGCTCACTGTGCCGCGGTTACCTGCTAGGTCGAGAGTGACAAAGCCGCCTGCGCTGCATGCTATCTTCCTCCTGGATGTCTATAGGGACAACTCCTTCAGTTCTTCTGTTGCCTCCTAGCACAAGCCCGGCCGCAAGAGGAGGTCGTAGACGATGCTCACGGTCTTCTCGGCCTCTGCTGGTGGAGACGAGGCCATGTTATCACCGCCGCTAGGCCGGTGAACAACACGCACCAGGTAACCACGCTGATCTTGCTGGTGACCTCGGACACGTAATCTGCGCGCAGGTGTGACCTGAAGCTGGGCAGCAGCGTCAGGTGTGTCAGAGCTACGTATTTTGCGAAACACGGGAGGATTGCGAACGTCACTGAAGTGTTGTACACCGTGTTGATCATTGCAGATATGGTGCGAAGCTTTTGGTGCAAAACTTTACAAGACACTATGGTCTTTAATAGATCTTCGTGTTTGCACTTCAGTGTAATCTTTTCTCCAAATACGTCCTCGATGGATCTCTCAGGCGGGGGTGAACGTACATGATTGGGTAGATCCTCAGCGCTTATTGGCCTATTGATTGTTTTCTTCGTCGTAGTATGGTCTGGCTATGGGTTGAATTTTCAACTTGGGCGTCGCATACCGTCCGCAGTTTCTGTTTTAAAACAGTACAATGTTTACATAGTTGGCAGTCATGGTTAAGAACATCGCGCCTATGACTTTGATTCCCAGCATGTGAGAATGCAATCGTGACGCAGACACTGCAAGCGAGAATTATTACCGCAAAAGTCAATCCTATGAGAACTGCAAAGCGATTGGACCATTTCTTGTAGTACTCCTGTGTATTTCCGAGTAGCATGGAATCTACTTCCCCGAAAGCATGAAGTATTTTAAGCTTAGAGTTCAGATTCATGTTCATGACTAGTCTTCCTACCAAAGTGGCGACAAATAGCGTGTTTGAACTGACTGAAAAAGTAATACGTGAGGTAACGATGTTCATTTTGGAAAATGCGAATTGAAAAACAACGTAGAAATATGTGCTGTGAATCACAGCTGTTATTATAATGCCTGCTACCAAGTGAATACGGGTTCCTATAGTGTGCCTGAGACCAAACCTTCTTCTGCAGTCGTTTTCTTACGTCACAATTATTTCGTGAGTTTCCACTCCAAAAAATGTCGAAACCATCCGCATTGGCCTGAGACAGTCGGAGAAGCTGGGTCTTAAAGCACCCGCCGTTTCACCTGCAAGTACGAACATGATTAATCTAATTAACACCAGTGGTTTTATATCAACTACAGTGCCCGCCATCTTATTGGGTGGATGGCGACTGTTGAGGGGATAGTAACATTCCAATAATTCGAGCAACGGTGCAAACAACTGTGCTTGGTGGAAGAAGGGTTTCTCCCATACATCCATATAAATGAGAATTATAACAAAATATGGTAGCCTACACCATATAATGTGTACGTGCATAAGTTTGCTGTTGTGGGCAGGCCTTAAGGAACAGCAGAAGAACACATTGCCTCCCTGCACGGTGAAAGAAGGGCCTGTACTACAGAGATAGCATGCATTGTTGCAGGTGTGGGATAGGCCTTCTTCCACCAAGCCCTTCAATTAGTACACCCATAAATTAAAACGTCTGTCCCAAGTTCAATAGTAACCCTAACTAGAATTATTACTGTTTATTATGCAGAAGACATTTTTTTGTAGATTATATACTATGCAGTAAAAGTGTTTTCATTGCCTTTGAAGTGCTGAATATTTTTCCAAAGAATGGTCATATGTTTGGGAAATGCATGCATAGTGCTTTGTCTGCCACCTTAAACCAAACACTTTGGAAATATCTTCGCAGTATTTCATAGAAATTTGTTAGATTTTATCTTACGAAGATTATTAGTATATTTTTGAACTTAACTTTTAGTCTACAGTGAAAGTAAGAGTAAGAAAGGGGACTCGTAGCTTGGAAAATCAAGCACAGGGAAGATACCTGCCATGAAATGACTTTAGGAACCACCACGGCATTCTTCTGGAGTAATTCCGGAAAATCATGGCGGAACGAAAGCAGCATGGAACGCGGGTCCATCCGGATTTGAGCCCAGTTTGTTACCACTGCGCCATGGTTTATAAAGATTGTGAACAGTATTTTACGAGATTACTCACACTGATATTTAGAGGTACGTAAATTTCGCTACTTCATTTGACACCACACTCTTAGAAATTATTCGTAAATTTACTATATTAGTGTATACGTAGAGTTAAAAAGCGCGAATGGTAAATTTATTTCCCATACCTTCATACTAGCGTTCCTACATTTACTCAAGAAACAGTCAAATGCGTAGGAAACTCCCCAAATTTGTATAGTAGCGACGCTAAACATTCCATATTTGTAGCCACATATGTGGTATTGTTTCCATACGATGTGTGGGTTAAAAACAATTCAGTTTAGGAAGTTTACCAAATTTTATTTTAGAGTGCAGCCTACATTGCTCAGTCCTATTAATAGAGACCTGAAAGATTCCTTTTACTAAACGAGGACAGAATATACTTCAAGCAGCTGTGCGAGTTAGTATTGCTTCTGTTAGTGGACAACAGATTGCTTGTCACTCTCTGGGTATCAATGGGCCAAGGCCATATTACGACCTTCAGAGACCCTAAGCATTTAAGATTTTGGTACCCTGACAAAAATTATTAAAATGGTAAACGATAAAACGTAAATTAAAATTGCATTTTTTAGAAATGCAACAAAACGTACGCTTGGATGGAAAACAACGTTTATTTTTCTATACTTCCATTTAATTCATATTTGAAAAATTTTCTCCTCCCTTTTTTAATTGCCAAGTCTTTGGTCAGATCCTTAAAACTAATCTTACGTAACACATTTGCTTCTATACCTAGTAGAGATGGTAAAGAGATGAGGCATCCAATTTTTTGTGGAATTTCTTTCAACTACACCGGTTACAGTTTACACCAATACAATCCCATAGTAAACTTGCCAAGTAACATTTCTGTGGTGCCCTCTTTTTCTTGATGCTCTAAGCATGTCCTTGCTTTGCTTAAAGGTTAATCCAACCCTGGAAACAGCTAACGATAGGATGGCACAATTATGTGCAACCGAGTAAAAAAAAAGTTGGCCCAACCGAGTAAAAAAAAAGTTGGCCCTCACTGCTGTACAAGCCTTAATAAACAAATGGCGTCTAATCTAATGTATACAGGATGGTGAAGTTGATCACGTAAATTTTGCATGTCCTTTTTGTACTAGGGCTACAATTGTTTACACATTGTCTGCTTCTATGATGCGAGGAGATTAAGAACCACTGTGGTTCAGCCATAACATCAATACTAGAGTATACGTTCTTGAAGTCTCGCCTGCCCCAAAAAGAATTTGCAAAATTCGCTCACCTCTATTGATGTTTAAAACACGTAGAGGATGTTCACGGTAAACTGAGTACATTTGAAAGCCCGGCTTAAGATCTACTTGTATGCATACTATGTACCCTTCCTCCTTATGTGAAATTAACACTGCTAAGGGCCTGCTCACTTTATTCGTGAGCCGGTCAAGTGAGACTGAATAATTATTATAAAAGTAAATATGTGGCAAATATGCTCATTCTTACACTTGTATGCATTAAAAGAAACAAAAAGCAAATTGATTAATGCCAGTGTTCATACATGTGTACCTAACAATTTTAATTCCACGTTAAGACCTCGAACTACTTTCCCTACGTCGTTGCCAAGTTTACTAGTTGCATGCCAATCAGTGTGCCCATTCAATGCAGGTCGGGGCATCGCAAATTTTTAAAGGTTGATTTTATAAGTGTTCAAGTAACCGTGGGCAGCTTTTACGATGCAACAAACACGTTCAGCAGGTGCTATAAATTCCGAATGTGATCACTGTGGTCGCATGTGAACGCGTCGGCCTACCTCAAGGTCATTCGATCAGGGTTCGCGTCCCGGCGGGTCGCCTCCCATTTCCGCGTGCGGGGAACATGGGTGGGTGTTTGCCGGCGGGTTTTATCTGTGTGCTACCGTTTCCGCTGCTCTTCCGTTTTCACCGTTTTATCTCTACTTAATTCTGAAAACATGTATATTTTTATTTCATCCCGTATGACTAATTATAAAAATGCACAGCGCAACAAATACAAACATACAGACGTCGAAATTTTTAAACAAATATCAAAATAAAAGCAACCTGAGCAGCACATTCTTAAGGTGTTCAACTGAGTTTTATTTCTTTTAATTTCCATTGCAATAGGAAAGCACTTTAAATTGTTAAAAACAGTTAAAATACTGCTGCAGTTAAAATAATATTTCACCTTAAGTGAGACAATTGTTACAAAAATAGATGTGTAATGTTTGCGATACAACATTAAAATTGTTTATTTTGTGAAATTTTTTTTCCCGTGAAAAATAAATTCCAATTGTTTTTATATTATGTCTCTTATTGATTTATTAACATGCGATGGTAGTTTTCCATAGTCTGTTCGCGGTTATTTACAACTTTTATGAAGCCCTGCTAAAGTTATGTTTTCGAGCTGTTCACAATGTACCCTTTCGCCACATGTAAAAAAAAAAAATTGACACCTAAAGTAGTGGATACACAAAAATGGAAGGGGGATAAAGGGAGCTTGAGCCTTTCCTTTGGAGCTTGATTTTACACAGCATAAAATATTATTATTTAAACAGAGTACATTTTTATACCGTTTGTGATGTATGATTTATTACGGAACAATCAAACCTCTCGTTCATACATGAGGTGATTTCTTAAAGGTTTTATTCAGAAAGTGTGAATATATCGTGGAAAGGCTATATGTACAAGTTTGATGCTATACTCCATTGGTAGAGATGGCGATCTTTCGCGAGAATTTTATGTGCCAAGCTAGTCTCCAACCCTCTATGGTTTCCTAATACTTTTATGACTGGATGACACATTGGCAGTTTTTCGCAGACTAATTATGTACGTTCAGGTTCAGAGCATCAGAAGTATCACTGAAACAGTCAAACGTGGGCATCGTGCCTCGCGGGTACTTCGTGCCAGTAAGGAAAGGAAATGGAGTGGAGTGGAGTGGAGTGGCTCTTAAAAACGAGGCATTGAGAGCCAACGAGGGTAAAACAAGGTGGAAATGGGGCAGTGCCGGAATGCAAGAGTCAGGGAAACGGGAGATCCCTAAGAAAACCCGCTGACCAGTGGAAATCCGGGAGCGACTCCGCCGGGAACAGAACCCGGCTCGCTTTGGTGGGAGGCGAGCGCCCTAACCGCTATACCACCGTGGCCCAAGAAAAGAAATGTCGCAGACACGCGCATAGGACTTTAAAACCCAACTTTCTGTCCGACATTTTTGCGATAAATCACCATCGCTAACCACTGGAACTGAACTTCTGAAAAATAAAACATACTGTATATAGTTGCTCGCAGTTCACGACGTAGTGCTAATTGCCACAATGCCGACCTCTCTGGCTTTCTGTCTTCGTAATGTCCTGCTGACAGTGCCTTACTTCCGCTAGGTAAATTGCTCTCCAAACAACGCTACTGCAACGCGTCGCCTATGACGTGGTAGCAACACTCGCCTGGAAAACCTTGAGAAATTGCTAGTCGGTCAACGAGTTTTCCCCACCGCGGAAATTGCTCTGCTCGGGCGTTTTCTGCGTTCATCAACATAGATTACCTTCGGCCGCTCGCTGATTATTGTTTTTTGCCTTTCGCGCACTCGTTCGTGCAAGTCTTGAAACATTTCAACTTAATTATGCACGTGAACCGTGTTTGCGTATTGCACCACCTATGGAAAAAGACTAACGTGTCTCCAACTCATCAGCACAATTATAGACAAAGAGCGAAAACAAATACGTACTTAATTTCATATATTAGTGGCCGTCGTGGTGAAGTGAGATTCTAACTTAGACATATGGTAAACGTATCGGACGTTGCAGTTGAGTTTTTTTTTCCCGGAGCGCTCTTAGTGTCCTCCGCCATTAAATTCCGTCGCTGCCACGTACCCGCCATCCCATATAATCATTACATACAGTTTAAAATAAAAAATAAAGAAAAAGTTTTCTTTATTTCGGAATACAACACACAAGTCGCGTCGGCCTAAGAACGGTCTTGGTTCCGCCTAGCCATTGAGTAAAGATGTACACTAGAGCGGCCATGGGATAGGGAAAAGTCTGACCAGTTTTTTACGTTAGTTCTTGGGATGATTCAGAGGAGCGCTAGTGTTATCGACTGGGAGTTAGCAGGCAATAGACGACGCTGCAGTCAAAATACATTGCCACCTGTGCTGTGTTGCCAGTTCCGTAGCCGGCAAAAGTAGGTCATCACCCTGGCCTCGGTTCACCCACCTAATATTACAAAGTTGTAATATTAAAAACTAATAGTAAAAATATTATTTATAATCAATGGGCTACTGTACAGATATGGAACCACAAAATGCGATAAACATCCTTCATGTTCAAGGGGTCCATACATTTCCTATATTTAAATAAATAAAAAATTGTAATTTTGTTTTCAAATTTTTTTCAAATATTATTTTTCCTTTTGCGGGGAGGGATATTCCATATATCATAACCCCCCCCCCCCC
>NQII01007489.1:26879-78936 GCA_002778355.1 Clitarchus hookeri
AGCGCTACGTGGTGTTCATACCAAGAACTACAGATTCTTACCTACTGGAGTGGTCAGAAACTTTAACCTGGGGAAGTCCACTCTAGGTATATTTTTACTCAATGGCCTATCCTAGGGAATGACGGAGAGATAACGACTTGCAAAACACCAACCATGCCCAACACAGGTAGCTGGCAGACGGGCAGGTGAATCCGCAGGTACTCCCTCCCACCAGCCGTACCACGGTCGTCCTATTGTTTCCTTTCCCGGGGAGAAGTGGCCCAAGAATGGCAGAGCTCCCCCGTCCTAAGTTAAAGCAACGCTACTATAGTTTATTATCATACTGTTAATTTTGAACTGCAACATAACTTGAAATACGTTTTCTTGCAAACGTTTTTTTTTTTTAGTCGCGTTAGACTTGTTCTGGAGGCGCGATTAGTAGGGTTGCCAGATATTCGGCAAGGAAAGTCACTACATGTGTTGGCGACGTTGCTTTTTCAACTTCTCCTAACCTAAAATAGGCCTTATACGTGTTCAACAGGGACACATTTAATAAACTAAACTTTCATGCTAATAAACGTACTAATTTGTACATATTTTTTATTTTGAAAATACTTCTAGATAAAATTCAATTTTTGTTCATGAAAATATGTTTTCTGGTATGTCTTTTGGGACGGCGAAAATCAAATTATTTGAATGCCACGAGTGTGTTTGAAAAGAATAAACACTTCTTCTTCAAAGGATGCTACAATCACTAATTTGTTATCACATTAAGTTTTGCTAGGTTGCGCAGTTGATCTTAAAAATCGGAACACTGAGCGTGTTGTTACAGACAAGAACAGTACGCGGAACAAAATGAGCAAACTCTGAATTGTTCTGGGCGCATCTGGCAACCATAGTAATTGGGCCCACGTTTTTATTAAAGCTAGTCTCAGTAGTGAATCATTACAATACCATAACATTCACAACAACTTGTATAGACCATAAGAATGACATTGGCACACTAATAAAAGTGCGTCTACGCGCAAGGAAATGAACTATCGTGGAGGGTTTAAACACGTGTCTTCAATAGGTGACCACATAGATTTTCTAATGTATCGTTTGTAGAAAAGTTTAACGTAAGACATACAGGCCTACTAGGTTTGCAGAATATTTTGAGCTATCGCAGTGAGAAGAATGATTTAAATGAGTCGGGAACAAGGGACTGGGAGTCTGGAGCCGGAGCCGAGAAAAATATCCCTCCTTTTATCTCTCTCAATATTTCCCTATCCCTCCTTGAAATATGCCATTTTTCACTTAGAAGTTCCCTTTTTCCCCTCCAAATTTCCCTTTTTTCCTTTTAAAATCTCCCGGTTTTCCCTCAAAAAGCGCAGAACCCCTCATTTGCAAAGAACAGGCCCTTTTTTTTAATATAAAAAACGAGCCATTCGAAGCATTTGGGGGTTCGTTTTTTATCTGTGACCTTGACCCATAACTTCGACCTTGACCCTGTGCCCGTGACCTTGAATAACCTTGAAACAAAACAATTTAAAAAAAATCCCTTAATTGTTTTGAACATAAAAAAACATTTTAAAAAACTTAAAAAAACAAAAAAAAATTTTTTAAGAAATTATTTAAAGATGTATATGAAGGAGGTCCAGGATTCGATGACAGGTGGATCGACTAAGCTCCCGACACGACCAGTCCTCGCCATGTCGTCCAGTATCCATCTCGTCCGCTATGTTGGATGTCAGTGACCTTGACTTTTGACCTTGACCCCGATAACCTTTGGTATTGAAAACCTAAAAAAATCCCAGTAATTTGAAAAAATTTGAAAAATAATTTAAAATCAAGGTAATAATTACACTGACCTAACCCTACTGCCATCCAGGTGACCTTGATCTTGACCCAAGACCTTGATCATGGATGACTTTGAATCCAAAAAAGTCGCAAAATTGTTTTAAAAATTCCCCAAAAAATTATAAAAAATGCTACAAATTATTTTAAAAAATTAAAAAATTTAATTTAACAATTTATAAGCATTTAAAATTCGAATGTTCTGGCTTAGAGGGGACGGGGGACTGGAACCGACCAGCCTCCTTTAATATGACACATAAATGACCCATAATGACCCAAGGTGAGGGAGGTGGAGGCCTGACGACTAATTAACCAATGAGAAACATTGGTGGCGTGTCGAACGAGCGTGAGTAATCAATCAATAAAAATCACTTTTAGGTGGTGAAGCGAGCANTAAAATTCGAATGTTCTGGCTTAGAGGGGACGGGGGACTGGAACCGACCAGCCTCCTTTAATATGACACATAAATTACCCATAATGACCCAAGGTGAGGGAGGTGGAGGCCTGACGACTAATTAACCAAAGAGAAACATTGGTGGCGTGTCGAACGAGCGTGAGTAATCAATCAATAAAAATCACTTTTAGGTGGTGAAGCGAGCANGAGAAACATTGGTGGCGTGTCGAACGAGCGTGAGTAATCAATCAATAAAAATCACTTTTAGGTGGTGAAGCGAGCACAAATAATCCACCAATGAGAAACAATGGTGGAGGGATTGGAGGGGAACAGGCTATAATTAACCAATGAGAAACTTTGGCGAGAGTCAGTCGTCTGCTGGACGTGGTGCTGAGGGAACCTCCGGAAATGTAAGTTTTTAAAATAAACTTTTTAATAATAACTTTTTTATAAATTTTTGGAAGTTTATAATTATTGTAATTATTTGGAAAACTTTGTGATTTTTGTCTTTAAAGTCATACGAAGTCACAGGGTCAAGGTCAAATGTCAAGGTCAATTTTATTTAATATAGTGGTTGGGTGATGACACATCATGACAGCCGAAATACCATAATGGCAGATCATGATGTCGGCTTCGGCTCCTGGCCTCGTTATGTCCAAACATTCTAAATTTTAATTTTTAAATTTTTTTAATTTCTGGTTAATGGTTTTTAGTCTTGAGTCTTGGGTCTTGAGTCTTGAGTGTTGGGTTAAGGGTCTTGAGTATTCAGTCAAGGGTCTTGGGTCAAGGGTTTTAAGTATTGGCTCTTGGTTATTGGGTCAAGGGTCTTGAGTCAAGGGTCAGGTACTTTTTAGAAATTTCTTGGAATGATTGGAAATTGTTTGGGTTTTTTGGAATTCTTGAGAATATTTTTGGAATTTTTTGGGTTTAAGTTCAAACGTCAGTGCGTTCAACGTCAAATGTCACGGGTCAAGGTCGTCGACATCTAACGTGGCTGACGAGATGGACACTGGCCGACCTGGCGAGGGTCGGTCGTGTCTGTAATCGAACCCCGGACCTCCTAAATGTACATCTTCAAATAATTTTCAAAATAATGTTTTAATTTTCTTTAATATTTTTTGAACTTTTATAAATTTTTGGGATTTTATAATTGTTAAGCATTTTTGTTTCAAGGTCACCCAAGGCCACAAACACCTGATAAAGGTCAAGGTCACTGACATCCAAGATGGCCACTGGGGGACCGGAATGACAGAGCATGAACAGCTCCGAATCCCCATTCCCTTGTCCCCGGACGAAGATAATTATTCTACTGACTCACAAACAACTTCACAGGTATTCGCCAGAAGTGTTAAAGAGCTTCATATGTATACCGCAAAAAAAATATTTTTAGGACTGATAATGAATACTTACACGAATATGGATTTAATGTAAGTGAAACGCAAAAATAATATTGGGTGTTTTTTTATATTTATACATCTTACAATTTTGGGCATTAATTTTGTGACAACTGACATGCTAGACCCAAAACATGTTTGTGTTTATGTAGCCACTGTTATTGGACAACAGTTTAATGATTACACGCCTTGCAGGATTCCGAGCCAGTAATAAAACCCGTGAAAAAAAGGCTGAATTATTTGTGACGTAGTTTAAATATAGAAAAATGATTTTTTCATTATGTCTTGAGATTTCTCTAATTCTTTTCGCAACAGGCTATAATTCATTATATTTTATATACGCGAGACACATTTGGTTAGTTACTGACTGTTGCCTTGCTGAGTAGTTCGTCTTTAAAACGATATTGTTCCTGATGATTTGGTTGCATAATTGTTCTCTTGTTTATTTATGGCTGATGGTCGTCAAGGGCGCGTAAAAATATCTGCATTTTAATAATTAAAGTGATATAACAGTGCAAGTTCCTAAATCGCTATTCGCTAAATTTCCTGTCCTCAAATGATGAGCACACCAAAGACCTCAATGTATAGAGGAATTGTAAGCATGTCTACTCTCAGGCAGAACCTCTCCTTTCGTCTGCACACTACATCATACGGCACTCAGCACAAGGATTGCCACTGTCCAACCTCTAATGACTGTCCGGGTCGCAGGTCAGCACCGGAACTGTGTCGCTGCTCTCGCTGTTGACCCTTATCTGTGGGGGGTAAGGGGACTCCAGATCTCCTCCAGCATGCGTCATTTCAATCACTACCACCACGAGTACAACCTCAGTTGGTCGAGCAGGCAAGACACATCTGCGTAGAACGTCTACAAAAATGTGTGGTTAATAGTGGAATAACCTTTCACCAGAGACCTGCAAAATTCGCGTTGTTATTTGGGGACATGTTAAACCAGAACACTTTTACCTTTGCAATACGTTTCTCATTGGACCATACTTTATTTGACACGCCCTAGGTAAATCGGCGCCAATAAATGGACACTTCACAATTGCGTGCTCCAATCATGAATAGAAATCAACTTGATTTTAGTGAATTAGTGATTTGTCGGCAAATAACATTTCATTTCATTCGCATCGTTACTCTGCCAGTACTTACTGCACCCGATTTGTCAGTTATTAAACACAAAATATCGCACAATACAAAAAAAATACTATTAAATATTCCATTTAATTTAGACGTATTGTTAATGAGTAAAGGAAAATAAAAAGGTTAGCTTACTTTTATAAATAAGATATTATATTTAATGCAATCAATTACTTCTTATTCCTCTTTCCCCCTTCAATTCTATTGACTGAATGCCTGATCTACACGAACACGAAATGAAATATCACAATTTCCTACACGTCTACACGTCGAGTGAGTGAAGAAGAGGGAATGAAGAGATTTGGGCGGCTCTTAACATCGAGGTCTTAAGAGCCGATGAGGGTGAAGCGAGGTGAGTATGGAGCAGCGCCGGAATGCAAGGGCAGAGTATNAGGGTGAAGCGAGGTGAGTATGGAGCAGCGCCGGAATGCAAGGGCAGAGTATACGAGAGATCCCTGAGAAAATCCGCCGTCCAGCGGCATCGTCCGGCACGATTCCCACATGCGAAAATCCGGGGGTAACCCCGCCGGGAATTGATCCCGGTTCGCTTTGTTGGGAGGCGAGTAGTCTAACCACTACACCACCGCGGCCCCGCTATACTCGTCGAGGATGTTCCTACACGACACATACGCAATGACCACGAACAGTTTCGTAAAATTTTCTTTCATTCTGATACACGTTCGTTAAGTACACGTTCTTCATCGTAAACCGACTTGTAGAAAGACGAGGAGCTATGACTTGCGATAGTCACTTGTTTTCTCGCGCGATGGAATTACGAAGGTGCAGAGTAAATATGTACACAGGGGTGAAATTGCGTGGCGGTTCCTTTTATGAGAGCGTACCCATTATCTGATTGGCTGCGTGAGGCTCTGGGAACGGGCCTTGTGTCCCATTGGCTTCTGTATGCTGCGAAATGTTCCCTGTTGGCTGGGATGCCGACTGACGAGTAGGTTATCAGGCGCTGATTAGAGAATGGAGTTCTGACATGTCGCTGGCCGGTGGCGCCATTTTGCTGGCGTGTGCGGCTGGAGTTCGCGGGGAAAACGGCTGCCTCAACTCTGCATTCTCCAGCAGTGACGTTGCAAGATAAGCTGGCACTTGCTCCGTGCTGTACACACTCGGCGCACGCAGCAGGAACCAGTCACCAGAGAGGAGCCGGGATAAACGGAATGTACTGCGGCCACTCACGAGAGAGCGACGAGGCACGCATTACACACGTGCTGTGACGTCAACTTCACTACTACGTTCAAGTAGCCGATGTGTGAACCAGCAAACGATTCGGTACAGCACAGAGAAAAACACAGCTTACTTTGCAACAGTTCACCGCACGCCACTGTTCTTCAATACCCTGTGACAAGGGTGCGATTTCTTCACACTTCTTAATTTAACCTCTGGAAAAACATCCCATGTACGACTTGTTTGGTTGTTTCCTAAACATGTCACGTATCACAAGCGTTTTATACTTGTATTAACATAAAAGTATCTAATTTTTGGTTACATTGAACGTTTACATATATTTTATCTATAAATTACGATATTAAATTTCTAACTAATATGAGTAAACACAGAGAGAAAATGTGTGTGTTGGTAATGCCTAGTAATAAATAGTTCTTATGCAAAATGTTACTACGCTGAGTGTGCACGAATGCGTTGCGTTGGCCCATGTTGCCATTTTCTAGACTTCTTTTTGCATGAGACGGAGGAATATACTGGGAGCAGAACTTTGGCAGGGCTTCAGAAAAGTTATAAGTAACCGAGAATGGAGTATACTTTACGCCGGATGAGCTAATTAATGTCAAAACGCGGAGAATTTTTTTTTAACTCTTCGCCACTTCTGAAATTTTCTTTGCGTTCGACGAAGCGCGTCACAACCTGGTTAACCAACTACGCTGATAAAATCGTGGTAATAATTACAGCTGTGCTGCTCCTAAATTTACCATAAACAGGAAAGTTCCCTCTATTTTCGAAAAGTAGTTATACCTCGTGAATGATCGTTAACTGTTGTTGCATAAATTATAAACCTGTCGCTCGTTTGACGTGGCCTTGTTGAATTTAGGAACTCGGAAGATGAACTTCAATCAAACAACCCTCCAAGGCAAGTACATACAAGTAACCGCAAAATCGCTTCGTCTATTCGAACACTAGACAAACGGAAATATAAATTTTCAGTGAATTAAGAAGTAAGACCAACAACCTGCTTTGATATAAAAATGGGTTTTATTTGTCCTACACTTCGCCACCTTGACTGAAATACGAGCACACCTGGGGCCGCGGTTGTGTAGTGGTCAGACTACTCGCCTCCCACGCAGGCGAACCGGGTTAGATTTCCGGCGGGGTCGCTCCAGAATTTTCGCACTGGGAATCGTGCCAGGCGATACCGCTAGTCGGCGGGTTTTCTCGGGGATCTCCTGTTTCCCCCGCCCTCTCATTCCGGCGCTGTTCCATACTCATCGCACTTAACCCTCATCGGCTCTCAAGACCTCTATGGAGACGTTTAAAAAATTTGAGAGTTTTGTTTAAGAATAAATTAGTACAAATTTGCAAATAAAAATTGAAAATGTTTGAAAGAAGAATTATTATTAATTCAGAAATGTTGTGACAAATTATAATCAAAATATGTTGGGAAAAAAAATATTGTGTGAATTAGCGGCCTTCGTAACACTAGCGTCCCTCGTGACTTATGCCTGGTAAAAAAAATCAGTTAAAATTTGCCAATAATTAAACATGTTTCTCTAACCAAATTAGCTCGCGGCATTTCATGATTCTCCATTCAGGTTTAAAGAGTTTAACTATCTTGAAAAGTTCAGTTCCATAAAACAAAATTCCAGTGGCGTCTCATCTTAATAAAATTTATATGAGGGCTTATCTGTTCAGAAATTAAATTCGTAGAAATTTCTAAGTTCTAGAAGTATCAGCAAGGGCATTCTCCTGAATACCGCAGGAACGTTGGATGTAAGCTTCCCTGTCATAACCGCGTGAGTTTATAGTTATATTATACAGTCTGGAGCACACTTAAGGTGGCCGCCTGGGTAGGCCAACGAACGGTGTGCAGAGCTCCAGCAGAAAACATTTTATTAAAAAACCGTCCAACTTAGTGAGATATGCTTACAAATAGTATTTAAGAAACGTTACGCGTCTGTATATGTTTTTCAGTTCCTCAGTTTCTCTCAAAACCATGTTTTTGTGATACTGAAAATGGCTCAAACGGGTATTTTTACNCCACGCAGGCGAACCGGGTTAGATTTCCGGCGGGGTCGCTCCAGAATTTTCGCACTGGGAATCGTGCCAGGCGATGCCGCTAGTCGGCGGGTTTTCTCGGGGATCTCCTGTTTCCCCCGCCCTCTCATTCCGGCGCTGTTCCATACTCATCGCACTTAACCCTCATCGGCTCTCAAGACCTCTATGGAGACGTTTAAAAAAATTTAGAGTTTTGTTTAAGAATAAATTAGTACAAATTTGCAAATAAAAATTGAAAATGTTTGAAAGAAGAATTATTATTAATTCAGAAATGTTGTGACAAATTATAATCAAAATATGTTGGGAAAAAAAATATTGTGTGAATTAGCGGCCTTCGTAACACTAGCGTCCCTCGTGACTTATGCCTGGTAAAAAAAATCAGTTAAAATTTGCCAATAATTAAACATGTTTCTCTAACCAAATTAGCTCGCGGCATTTCATGATTCTCCATTCAGGTTTAAAGAGTTTAACTATCTTGAAAAGTTCAGTTCCATAAAACAAAATTCCAGTGGCGTCTCATCTTAATAAAATTTATATGAGGGCTTATCTGTTCAGAAATTAAATTCGTAGAAATTTCTAAGTTCTAGAAGTATCAGCAAGGGCATTCTCCTGAATACCGCAGGAACGTTGGATGTAAGCTTCCCTGTCATAACCGCGTGAGTTTATAGTTATATTATACAGTCTGGAGCACACTTAAGGTGGCCGCCTGGGTAGGCCAACGAACGGTGTGCAGAGCTCCAGCAGAAAACATTTTATTAAAAAACCGTCCAACTTAGTGAGATCTGCTTACAAATAGTATTTAAGAAACGTTACGCGTCTGTACATGTTTTTCAGTTCCTCAGTTTCTCTCAAAACCATGTTTTTGTGATACTGAAAATGGCTCAAACGGGTATTTTTACNATGTTTTTCAGTTCCTCAGTTTCTCTCAAAACCATGTTTTTGTGATACTGAAAATGGCTCAAACGGGTATTTTTACGGTCATTTTTACGTATGAACACTTCGGTGCAAAACATTAAAAAAGGAATAGGGACGCGCATCAAACCTTTATGCTATTATTACGTCATAAAATGGTAGTGTCTCCGCTGAAAGTCTCATAGAAGCGCGTTATCGACGGCAAGACTGCACGCCAGTTCAGTGCTTTGCACGTAGAGGTGACGAGAGAATTGATGCCCATGCCTCGGTCGCCCCTAGCGCTCCCATGCTTGTAGGCTTCAGAAGTGCAGAATTGCTTCAACCAGGCGGCCACCTTAAGCCGGTCGCGGTAGTTCTATGTAATTCTCACCTGAATAAAAACGCAGGCGGCGACCGCACAGGCCTTCCTCCCAACACACAAAACATCGTACTCTAAATACCACGGAAATAAATTCTTGGTGGGAGGCGAGAGCAGTCTAACCGCTCAGTCACCGCCGCCCCACGCATACAAGAAACACCATTTCGGAGCACACAGCTACAAAAGTCTTTCTCAAAGTGCTGTATCTCAAAGTATACGGCCTATATAAAAAAAAATACTCAAGNAGCACACAGCTACAAAAGTCTTTCTCAAAGTGCTGTATCTCAAAGTATACGGCCTATATAAAAAAAAATACTCAAGGGCTCTACACTGAACTTTCTACCAATAAAACGACAGTTCCTCGTAGCTAGATGAGAACACTGCACGCCAGTTCAGAACCTTGCGCTTAGTGGCGATAGCGCATATGATGCTCGTGTCGGTGTCGTCCTTATTGCGCACTTTCTTCTGGGCCTCGAAGCTCAAGGTAGGCGAGTCCCTCAGTTAGGTTTCACCTNAGCACACAGCTACAAAAGTCTTTCTCAAAGTGCTGTATCTCAAAGTATACGGCCTATATAAAAAAAAATACTCAATGGCTCTACACTGAACTTTCTACCAATAAAACGACAGTTCCTCGTAGCTAGATGAGAACACTGCACGCCAGTTCAGAACCTTGCGCTTAGTGGCGATAGCGCATATGATGCTCGTGTAGNACAGTTCCTCGTAGCTAGATGAGAACACTGCACGCCAGTTCAGAACCTTGCGCTTAGTGGCGATAGCGCATATGATGCTCGTGTAGGTGTCGTCCTTATTGCGCACTTTCTTCTGGGCCTCGAAGCTCAAGGTAGGCGAGTCCCTCAGTTAGGTTTCACCTCTCCACATGCAAACACGTGCAGACACATGCACAAGCTTTACGCGTAAGGGATACATAGGACCAGAAGATAAGGAGTTCTGGAAACTAAACAGAGGCCGTATCCGAATGGCATTTTTTTTTTTTTTAGCAAAATGGGTTACGTGACCCTATTTTGTACCCAAAAATGGCGTATTTTGTAATTTAGTTTTTAGTTTGTAGCGAAACTTTGAGAAAATACGAAAATACCAAATCGCTGCCATAGTTGTTTTCATCTGGAAGTTGCATATTAATTTAATCTATAAAATATACATGGAAATGCATAACAAACTTAATTCAGAATAAGGAACTGCGCTTTTTTTAATCATAATTACTGCTTCATATCATTATAAGAGTTCTAAATTTGTTTACAGTGACAGTAATATATTGTAAAATATCATTGATGCACTTACAAATTTAAATAGAATAAGATCCTTGTCATTCAGGAATAGTATTTAAAAACGAATTTATTTTTGACAATCACATTTCCTTAAAATACATTTTCCTGTCAAAATATTCATGTTGCGTTACTCTTTCTAAACAAGTAACTGTTGACAGCGTAGAGTGAATATGGGATAGAGTGATCACGCTATAGCTGAGTAAAACCACTCACTTGCCATATCCCAACATTGTACTGCTTTTCTGCCAATACGACTATCATAAACGACGTGGATAGGATTTAAGGTTAAAACATTTTTTCTGTAATCAAGTACGTAAATATGTTTTTATACTTCCTCTGGCCAAATTTTTATGTTATTTGATTTAAATTCAAACTGTTACAAGTGTTTTATTCATACATATGCCTATCATGGTAAAGTGAGCACCTTTGAAAGCCCTCTCATTTGGAAAAATAGTCAATAATAAATGTATTTTATTTTAGTCATAGACGTTAACTTCTGAGTGTGGTGTAATATGCACACTGTGCTTATTACTTACATGGCAATATTTATTTAAAAAAGGTTGTTAAAGGATAAAATATGACTGAAAGGAAAAAATAACTTAAGCTTCAAAAGTGCTCACTTTACCGTTAACAGCCTATAAGAGCGTTTGTCTTTTGAAAATTAAGATACAAACAAACATGCACAAAACTGATGAACATGTGACTTTAACATTTTTCGTATTGACGTGGGGTAGGTCAATGTTGCGTACATGCGCAGAAGACAAAACATCGACGTACCTCATCTTTAGTCTATGGTCGACAGCGTCCGAATTAAAACCTATATACTAAACCGCAAATTAATAAATAAAGAAACATTAAATTCTAACGCGGCCAGAAGCGACGCGAATGGGTGGTGACCTTGACGTGACCCTGCCCCGGTCGCTGATTGGCCGCGCGCTCGCGTGGGGCGGGCCTCGCGCGTGGTTGGATCCACCGCGCCGCACGCGGCTTCCTGTTGGTCCGGCCGGCGTGCGACAGGTCCGCCTCCGGCCGTCGATTGGCTGGTCGGACCCGTCTGTGTCGCCGCGGCGTGATCGACAATTTTCCGGGGCGTGCGGTCTGAGTCCGGGACGCACGCGCCAAGTTTTCGTCTCTGTATACGTGGTTATTGTGTGTCCAAGCAAGACAATCTCGGATCCATCACATGCCTCGCCACCTTTGCATGCGCGCACCTCCTTGTCTAATACATAATTTTTTTCATTTCTGGTGTTGCGAAATAACAAATTCATGGTGTGAAGACTACTTACGATTTCATTACACCAACTGAATTTTTGGAACATGTGGAAAGGGTTCAAGTAAATCTGTGGCGGCTGTCTATATTGGTGCCTGCCTCTGATTCTTGCACAGCGTCGACCAACATGTAAGACGGGAACGAGAATACTCGGGATCATATGTTAAGGGCTCCGTCTAGCTGGCCCACGAAGTGCGTTGTACAGGTCCGGTAGAAAAAAAAACGTGATTCGAAAAAGTTTGGATATTTTGTAGTGGAGCGGAAAGCATTTAAGAACCGTTTAGTGCCCAAATACAAGTTTCAAGCTCCCACTTCCCCTCCAAGGATTGGTGGCCACGGTGGTTGAGCGGTTAGATTCCTCGTCTCCCACCAAGGCGAACCGGGTTCAATCCCCGGCAGGGTCACTCCCGGATTTTCGCAGTGGGAATTCTGCCGGACGATGCCGCTGGTCAGCGGGTTTTCTCGGGGATATCCCTCCCGTTTCTCCCGTCCTTGCATTCCGGCGCCGCTCCATTGTCTCCTCATTTCACCCTCATCGGCTCTTAAGACTTCGTTGTTAAGAGTCGCCCAAATCTCTCAACTCACCTGTATGTATTGGCACTGGATTCCGACCTTGAACGGCACCGATCATGACGTCGCCTATTTCGCAGCTTGTCAGACGTGATATGTTAATGAGGTTAAGAACTCCGTCTAGCTGGCACACGAGGTGCGTCGTAGAGGTTCGGGAGAAAACACGTGATTAAAAGCATTTGGATATTTTGTAGTGGCGTCTGAATACGAGAAGCATTTACGAACCGTTTGGTGCTCAAAGACAAGTTTCAAGTGCTCACTTCCACTCCAAGGATTACTTTTTTTAGGCATGGAAATAGCCTAAGGGCACTGCCTACCGGCTGGCAGCTGCAAAATGTAAATAGGAAATCCCATGTTAAGAAAATTTCGTCTCAGTGCGTTAATTTTAAAGATAGGCGTTTCAAACAAAATGTATTCAACACGAGTTTGCTAGGAGAAGATCCATACAAGCGTATATTTTCAATATAGAAAGGCAGTATGTACTTTTTGTAAAACATTAATTTTAGAAAATATTCCTTGCAAACAGGCTATACATGTTATGGAAACATCTCCACTGTAAAGAACTTCTCCTAAAAAAATTCTTGAAGAATACATTTTGTTTGAAACGCCTATTAAAATTAACGCACTCAGGCGAACTTTCCTAAACATGGGATTCCCTATTAAAATTCCGCAGCCACCAGCCAGTAGGCAGTGCCCTTAAACGGGTGTCTCCAGAAACGGGTTTTAACTGCTAAATTTTATGAAATGAAACTTCAAAGTAGTCTTTAGACATTCGTCATGCATTTTTCTTTATTAACGTGCCATAAAATACAGGATCGCCGCTTAAAATCACGTTCGGGCGAGTTTACGACATAAAAAACTCCATGCCAGTCGAACGCCTCGCGCGTAGGGGCGATGAGGCAAGTGATGAGTGAGCAAGAGTCGGCCTTAAAGCTAACGCATGTCGAGGTCTCGAGCGAGCAAAATAACTGCAAGCAGAACCCTTAGTAATACTATAGAAGGGACAAGGCCCTCAGATGCTTAGTAATGGTATAAACACCGCAATAAAACAAGTTCAGCAGGAGATTAGAAAGGAAAGCTGTAAAACTTGAAACATTTATTTGCGCACTTTTTCCAGTATACGAAATGTATGTATTTAGAAATTTTCCTGTTTCATTGGTACAGACTGTTCACAGTAAAACGAGCACTTCTGAAATCAATCTTTGAAAAATATCACTACGCCTACCTGCATACAGTTAAACACCATATTGACAGCCACGCGCCCAGTAAAGTTGATAGCGACGAGGGGGGGGGGGAAGTAGTTCCATATCTAGACGTTGAATTAAAAGAGTTCTCCCCAGCCAGCAGGTAGGGGTAAAACAACTGCAACTTTTTTCCAGAGATTTTTCGGACACCTAAATACTGCTGCCTGAACATTGAGATCTCAGCCACAAAGTATTTTTGTTTCTCAAAGACTCGTACTCAGAAAGTCTTGGGCACAATTTTCGTACCTACATCGCGCGATTTTTTTTTTCAAAAGTTGATTTCTAGATACTTTCTACAAATAAAATTGTATATAAATCTGATCCATTATGCAGTTGCAGGCAAAATACCTTTTCGATATCACTGCCATTCTACACATTTTTATTCACGTCGTGGGATATCACTGGTATATTCAATTAAACATAAAGTTATAGAATATCTGCGAGTGCCATTTGCACGAATACAGCCATTTACCAACTCCGAATAGGTTAAGTAAGTGATAATCAAAGCGTACAGGCTGGAGAAGCATGTTAGCACATACATTTGTCTACATTGTTTGCGCAAAATCAGCTGTTACTTCCCAGGAAGTAACGCACGAATGTTCCTGTTCGTGTCGTTGATTGGCTTGGCACTTCCGGCGTCTTTATCTTGTTTCGTCAGTCAGCACGAGTCCACCTTGAAACGCTGCCCAGTCGCGAAGTTTTAATCGNGGGGGGGGGAGGCCTCCGCTTCAGCTTCACGTGTCTGGAGATTTTCCATGCCACGTGCCTATTCGAAGGCGACAGCAAAGTGCGCTAAAGGTTGAAGGGGGTGGGGTAAGGGGGTGAGGGAAGTGAGCCAAAGGCGTGCTGTAATCCTCAAAACTGTCACGCGACAATTTGTCTACATTGTTTGCGCAAAATCAGCTGTTACTTCCCAGGAAGTAACGCACGAATGTTCCTGTTCGTGTCGTTGATTGGCTTGGCACTTCCGGCGTCTTTATCTTGTTTCGTCAGTCAGCACGAGTCCACCTTGAAACGCTGCACAGTCGCGAAGTTTTAATCGTGATCAGGACGTTTTTTTTTCGTATTCCGCTAAGATGTTATTTACACCTGGAAGGCCTTGTAAAAACAAGATTTTTGGCACAAGCTTGCACAAAGATGACGACTGTTGCTCGGAATGTGNGGGGCAGTGATTACACAGTATGAGTCTGTTACGATGTTTCTGTAGGAACTAAAAAATGTACGCTTATAACCACGGGAAACTTCTTACAAGGGCCAAATTACTTTCATGTTTATGGATCGGGTTCAAATTTATGTAACCTTATTAAGCAGGGAAACTTGCGGTTAATAGAGTGGAGAGATTTGGGTGGCTCTTAACATTTGCCTCTTGATTGCCGATGAGGGTGAAGCGAGGTAAGCATGGAGAAGCACCGGAATACAAGGGCGAAGGAAACGGGAGATCCCCGAGAAAACCCGCCTGCCAACGGGATCGTCCGGCATGATTCCTACGTGTGAAATTCCGGGAGTGACCCCACCGGGAATCGAACGAGATCCGGGTGCGAGACAGGCGCCCTATCCGGCACAGCTTTAAATTGTATTTCCTTCATTTTCGTTTCTTGTTTAATTGATAAGAAGTAACAGGTACGGTTTAAATATAAGGTGGTCTGCCTAACTTGGACTCTGCCAAAATTTCTGGAACAGTTGCAGATCACGAAATGCAGTTCTTACTAAATGAAAGTGCGTACGGGGGCAGGTAATTTGAGGCAAAGTGACTATTTGTAACACGTGGATGGACATAAATAATTAAACCACATGTGATTTTTCCCCGGGAAACATACATTTATTTCAACGGCATCTGAAAGTACGTGCAAAGAGTAATTCAGTGATATAGCATATGCAATGGAAANTACATTTATTTCAACGGCATCTGAAAGTACGTGCAAAGAGTAATTCAGTGATATAGCATATGCAATGGAAAGTAACACAGAAATGCCAATACATAAGGTGCAAATATGATTAAGTTGGGAGAGCCGGTAGCATGGGTAAGTGGACCTGTACTCACATCTGTAAGCAAGCAACAAGCGCCGTGACTCATCATGGCGGGACCGCTTCCTAATAGCAGCGCAGCACCAGTCCCCGTTATCTGTTATGGTAAGTAGAATTGTAGCATGTGGCTGTGCATACGCAATGAATATCACGAATGAGGAAAAACTGGACGCTCTACTTATTTACGGTGGGCGTGGCAGAAATGCCAAGCAAGCCGTCCAAATGTATGGTGAAAGGTATCCTAATCGAACGCCCATCTCACGGTAAACGATACGAAGAATTTGCACCGGTCTTTTGTCACGAGGTGATTGGAATTTCACAACACGAGTGCGACGAAATACTTTTACGGGCGAGATGCATCAACACGATGTGTTGGCACGTATCGATGCAAACCCTTGTACGGGTACGCGAGAACTTTCCAAGTTCGTAGGAATAAGTAAAACAAGTGTGTTGCGGATACTACGCCAACGGAAATTCTATCCATATCACGTGGTTCTTCATCAGGCGTTACACGAAGGTGATTTCCAGCAGCATGTTCAGCTGTGTAGGTTTTTTCTGACGTCTGTAAGAGATGACAGAAATTATTGAAGAACATTCTATTTACCGATGAAGTGACCTTCGCGAACCATGCGTACGTACATTTACGAAGTATGCACTAGTGGGCCACGGAGAATCCGCGTTGGGTCCGGCACGTGGAGCACCAGCGACAGTGGAAAGTGAACATGTGGTGTGGAATTGTTGGAGACTACATCATAGAGCCATACTTCAATAANAGCACCAGCGACAGTGGAAAGTGAACATGTGGTGTGGAATTGTTGGAGACTACATCATAGAGCCATACTTCAATACGGGACAATGACCGGCTTTATATACGCCCATTTCCCTAGAGAGCCCTTACCGGCACTTCTGGAAGACATGCCGCTCGCCATACGTCGTGATAAGTGGTTTCAGCATGATGATTATCCTGCGAATTTGGCTTTGGTGGCGAGGCAAGTGTTAAATGAAACGTTTCCAAACCGGTGGTTAGGGCATGGTGGTGTTGTAAGATGGCCACCTCGCTCCCCTGACCTCACAACTTTCGATTTTTTCTTTTGGGGAACACAGAAAATCATGGTGTACAACACGGTTCTTACAACGCCAGAATACATGCAGGAACGCATTGTGGCAGCTTGCAGAGGCATTACAGCAGAAACACTTCAGGCCGCTCGTCGCTCGCTACATGTGCTTTTACAGATGTGTATTGCTGTCGATGGTGAACACTTCGAGCACTTACTGTGAAAAGACCTAATGTGAAGCATTTCAATCATAACAGTGCCCATTGTACTATGCATGCGAATGCGATTGCATTTCTGCTTAGGTTCGTTTGTTTTATTTTTGTTGTGCATCAGAACGCACTCTTACTCAGTACAGATAATGACTAGGAAACAAATCTGCTGAATTACTTTGGTATCTGAATCAAATGTAATGTATTGATAGTAGAATAATAATGGGCATTCGGGCGCAACATGATCTTAGATAGAAGACAGACGCCGGCCGGCCGCCATGTTGGGAGATCACCGACCACCAAATTGGATCCAGGTCACCTTTGACCTTGACTCGTGGCCTTGACCCTGTACTTTGAGCCCTGAAAAAATCCAACAAGTTTCTAAAAATAATAAAATGCCCAATTTTTTTTATAAAAAATAAAAGAAAATAAAAAATATTTTTATAAATTATTTAAATATGTACATGTAGGAGGTCCGGGGTTCGATAGCAGGTGGATCAACTAAGCTCCCGACATTACCGACCCTCACCAGGTTGGCTGGTGTCCATCTCGTCAGCCATGCTAGATGTTGATTACCTTGACCTTTGACCTTGACCTTGCATGACCTTAAAGCCCAGAATTCTAAAAAATTCCAAAGAAATTTAAAAAATTCCAACAAATTTCCAACAAACCCTTGACACTTGACTGAAGACCCAAGACTCAAGACTCAAGACCCTTGACCTAAGACACTTAACCCCATGACGCATGACCTTTGACCCTATGTCCGTGTCCTTAACCTTTCTGAGATCTTGTTTCTAGAATTTTCCACTTCATGCTCTGTCATTCCNTTTGACCCTATGTCCGTGTCCTTAACCTTTCTGAGATCTTGTTTCTAGAATTTTCCACTTCATGCTCTGTCATTCCATCTTGCTACTTCATGCTCTGTAATTGCATTTTGCTGCTTCATGTTCGGTCTTTCGATTTTGCCTCCCTCTTTCTTCTCTCCCCCGCCTATTTTCTCTCTTACACCTTCTTCGTTCGCCATATTGGATGCCGTCTGCTGTAGTTCCCTTACCATCTGCTAGGGGCGCTGATGTCGGCGATGTTGTTGTTTATTGCTATTAGAGTGCGCAGGTGTAGTCGATCGCTGTACACGCCAGCATGTATATTTATTTATAAACTATCTGTGCCCGCGGCTCCGCTAGCGTGGACTACATAATTGTTGTTTAGGTTTTTTTTTTAATAAATTTTAATTTTACTTATTGTGAATCTTCTAAACTCTATACATATTATAAAACTCAAGCAGAGCCACTTAATTTACCATTTTTGTGAATATTCATAAAGAGACAATTAGATAGATATATGCTACCGCGGAGATTTTTTTAAACATTTTTTCGACTTGATTCACTATTATCGTTTGTAAATTTTTTGAGATATTTTCTCGCGATAAAAAGTATCCAATATCATCTTTCAGCCCTCCAACTATTTATGTGCAAGAAATTACGTAGATCTGTTGCTCGGTTGTGACGTTGAATTGTTATTCCGTTTGTGTACTTTTTCTATTTTCCAATAAGAATCTCCCCGAGGAAATGAGATATTTTCTCGGCTCTCCAGCTATCTCTGTACAAAAAATCACTTCGATCTGTTGCTCCGTTGCGACGTGAAAGAAGGACAAACAAACAAACAACCACATTTTCGTATTTATAATATTAGTTAGGATTTAAGGATGAAGTGTAATTTGCCGTTTACGGGAAGGTGTAAATAGGGCATGTAATTATTCAAATAAATAGAAAATTTTGAATTCTGCCGATTTTTTTGTATATATAATTTAAAACAAAATCAAATTTACAGTAGGCCAGACCCCAATAACACTTTCAACTTTGTCTATAAAATCGAATTTTTAATTTTAAAATGTTTTTATTATAATTTGACTGTGCAATCCAGCTTTGTATTTTTTTTACTGTTTTTTAAAAAAAGAGATAACCATACCATGCTTTTCATGCCATTCCGCTCGCCCACAAATTTACTGCGTACATGTTTTAACCATGCGCATGGCTCCACGATTTGGGACTGGTAATGTTAGCATTTTAACAGGTCTGCACCTTCATGGTGTCAACTAACCTGTGGTAGCTAATGTGCTTTCAAGTCGTTTTCTCACACCCACACCTTCATGGTGCCTGGTAACCGTGAAGTGTCTGCATGTTGGACTTTGCTCCCCTGTCTTGTGACACGATCTTCACATCGCACTCTGCAGCTAACTACAGCACGCTGTCCATCCAGCAGGCACTGTGGATTGCTGTGTGGATTCCAGTGTGTATTGCCGTGTGGATTGCATTTTGATTAATGTGTGGATTACTGTGTGGATTGATTGTGATGTTGATTGTAGTGCATGAGGTGCTGATTTTGGTGCTGATTGTGGTGTGTGTGGTGCTTATTGTGGTGTGTGGTGCTTATTGTGGTGTGTTTGGTGCTGATTTGGTGCATGTGGAGCTGATTGTGGTGCATGTGGTGCTGATTGTGGTGTGTACGTTGTATGTGGTGCTGATTGTGATGTGTGTGGGTCACAAGCTAAAATAAATTTCCCGCATTTTAAAATTAAATTATGTAGTTCCCCCCCCCCCCCAAAGCTAAAAGGTGAATATTTTATTTAATAATCTCGCTTTAAAAAATATGTATCCAGGTCTCTCCGTATATTTAATCACTTCCTGGGTAAACTGTATTTGTGCTTTGCTCTAAAAGTGCCTAGAACTACAGCAGGTTCCTACTATGCTTCGCCATTGGTCGATGCACAACTTGAACTTTGTAATGAACAACACAGTACCACGGNACTCTGCAGCTAACTACAGCACGCTGTCCATCCAGCAGGCACTGTGGATTGCTGTGTGGATTCCAGTGTGTATTGCCGTGTGGATTGCATTTTGATTAATGTGTGGATTACTGTGTGGATTGATTGTGATGTTGATTGTAGTGCATGAGGTGCTGATTTTGGTGCTGATTGTGGTGTGTGTGGTGCTTATTGTGGTGTGTGTGGTGCTTATTGTGGTGTGTGTGGTGCTTATTGTGGCGTGTGTGGTGCTTATTGTGGTGTGTGGTGCTTATTGCGGTGTGTTTGGTGCTGATTTGGTGCATGTGGGGCTGATTGTGTTGCACGTGGTGCTGACTGTGGCGTGTGCGTTGTATGTGCTGCTGATTGTGATGTGTGTGGGTTACAAGCTAAAATAAATTTCCTACATTTTAAAATGAAATTATGTAGTCCTCCCCTCCAAAGCTGAAAGGTGAATATTTTATTTAATAATCTCGCTTTAAAAAATATATTTCCAGGTCTCTCGGTATATTTAATCACTTCCTGGGTAAACTGTATTTGTGCTTTGCTCTAAAAGTGCCTAGAACTACAGCAGGTTCCTACTATGCTTCGCCATTGGTCGATGCACAACTTGAACTTTGTAATGAACAACACAGTACCACGGCAGAACCCCACCATGCTTACCAATAGGTCGTTGCGCGACTTGAACTTTGTACAAACCGTCCGGGAAGGGTTACAAGGAAGTGATGTTTTTCCAGGAAATGTGATGCATATTGGCAAGCGTAAGGTGAAAATGACACATGGTATTTGCGNGAGAACCCCACCATGCTTCCCAATTGGTCGTTGCATGACTTGAAAGTTGTATAAATCGTCCGCGGAAGGTTACAAGGAAAAATGTTCCGAAAATTTGATATAAGCTACAAACGCACCTGCTTCGTTCCATTCTGCCTTGTGAATTTGCTGTGTACGATTCCGAGTGCTTCTCCTCTACTGTCATATTGAGTCTATCAACATGTTCATTCGGGTCATCGAGAAAATCGCCATCATCGTTTTCAGCACTACCACTGTCTTCATGTTAATTTTAATCAATGCTGTCTTCATGATCGTCTTCACCTCCTGCTTCACACTTTATAATAAATTTACTTTTATTTTGTGGCAGGAATTGCATAGTCATCAGTATTTAGAGCCGATGGCTGTTTATTGTGAAGTTCATCGATTTCACGCGAAAGTCTTGTAAGCGTATATTTCGCGTGAACCACTCTACTGCACTACACAGGTCACTCATTCCGTATTCAGCATTAACTATCTCACTATAATCGCCTGTATAATCAGAACCCATCAATGCAGCAAGAGGTATTGATGGCATCACTTACTGCCTTTTAAAAGACGAATCCTTGCAGTTCTTGGTGTGGTTCTTCAATGCATCATCTCGCATCAACTACACGTGTCCATTGTCGTAATGTTTCCTCAAGAGAAAATGACTCTTCGGACAGGTGGCTATCTCATGTTGCCGAGCATTTTGACTGAAGGTGAAAAGTAGATCGCAGAATCGTCACCGACAACAATCAGGCAACGATGATGCAGGTCACGGCTCTATGTTCGTTGAAGTTAAAGGCAGTTCTTCGTATTCACAACTCTTCTTCACACTATGATGGGAGTGTGCTTCCAAATCGATGTTCACCTCGCAATTCCAGAATGACAAACGTAATTTTTTTTATATAGAAGTGATTCTTTTTACAGTAAAGAGCCTAGGTTGTGCCCACAGAAGGCCTTCTGCAATAACTGTATTTTTAAAATGTGAAAATGAAACAGAGAAGCACTCTGATAAAACCCACACACTCGTTCGCCCTAAAAGAAAACACACAGCTAATTAATTATATATACATAAATATAGAAATATGAAATTAATTTTAATTTATTTTATACCAAACTAGTATAAGTATATAAATTAGCAAATATAAAATTATTTTCAATTCATTTTAGACATCTATATGTAAATATGGGAATATAAAATTATTTTAAATTTCTATATTTATATATACATATGCCTACAAGCATATTTAAACAACAAATTGTTATGTAAGTATGCGTAAACGGAAAATAAGTCCTGAACTGCCCGAATAGGAAGGGGTCATCACTAGTGACGAAGATGATCTTCCCCTGATCGATTTGCTGTGTGCACGGGAACGGAAACGAGAACGAGAGTGCGGACCCGAGGTGGGCACCCTAGTCGGGTACTGCATTTCTTCCTACTCCGATCGGAACAGCGACAAGGCGTACGACCTGAGGCACCGCGATGAAAAATTGTTTCTCGGAAACAAGGAAGTGATGTTTTTCCAGGAAATGTGATGCATATTGGCAAGCGTAAGGTGAAAATGACACATGGTATTTGCGAACTTTTGTTTCGTAGGTATCCTGAACACTACACCGAATAGGATTTGCACAAGTACCGCCACCTGCTACATTCCAGTCGTGCTCATTATGCGAATGATAACCCATTAACACAGCGATTTAAGGACACGGTCCATGCGAAATTCGGCAACATCGCGGGACTGTTTCCACGATTGGTCGAAGCTATTGGATCGGGTCTGCTGCTGCAGAAGATCGATGCCAAACGCAAGATAGACTACGTGTTTCGGGACGATCCGAACGAACTCGTCGATAGACTGCGGCTACTGGTCGCTTCGCAGTCTGTGGGCAACAGGTCACACACCAAAAAGATTATATCCATCATCGAAGAACTCGTCGAAGCTGGTTACGTCGTGCGATGATGAAATATGCCGTTTCTGGGGAATTGCACAGGTCGGCCAGAAAGCATTATCCTCAGAGAAAGTACGTCATGAAAGGGCTAGACGATACTTTCAAATCTGGCCTGATCGAAATGCAAGACCTTGCTCGTGTGAATAAAGGCCACTGCTACATTTTGACCATAATAGACACGTTTTTCAAGTATGCCTGGGCCAGACCACTCAAGTCGAAGAATGCATGTGACATTACCGAGGCCATGGAGGATGTGTTAAGCGAAGGATGCATATCAAAAAATATCCACTCCGTCGATGGTAAAGAATATTTTAATACTTTCTGTGCACTGATGAAAAGGTACAGCTAAAATCACGATTCCACATACTTTGAACTTAAGGCTAGCATCGTCGAGCATCTTCACCGGACTCTTAAAGCCAAATTGTGGAGACATTTCACGGTGAACAGAAAATACAAGTGGCTTGAGTTACTGCCGAAACTCGTTCGCGATTACAATTCTACCATTCCTTCTACCACTCACATGAAGCCCGAATATGCCAAGGACGACTCCCTGCTTCGGTCCGTTTATGTTATTCCGACAAGGAGGGACCCGCGCAAACCTAAAGCCAAGATCGATGACGTGGTTTGCATCTCCAAACTGTGTGGCATTTTCCACAAGGCCTATCGTCACAACTGGTCGGCAGAAATGTACAAGGCGCTTGCATACAACTTTGGTACTCGCGCATATATTACTTCGAGGACATACGAGGCGAATCCATCGTCGGAGACTTTTACGCAGAGGAGATCCAGCTTACGAAGTTTCCCGATGTTTATTGGGTGGAAAATGATGCTGAAACGGCATAATGGACGCGTTTATGTGGGGTGGTTCAGACACTCGAAACGTGACGACTCCTAGGTCGACGAGAATTACATTCTAAAATAGTGCTTGGAAATTTTTTAAAAATAAAATATATATTCNCTACACCGAATAGGATTTGCACAAGTACCGCCACCTGCTACATTCCAGTCGTGCTCATTATGCGAATGATAACCCATTAACACGGCGATTTAAGGACACGGCCCATGCGAAATTCGGCAACATCGCGGGACTGTTTCCACGATTGGTCGAAGCTATTGGATCGGATCTGCTGCTGCAGAAGATCGATGCCAAACGCAAGATAGACTACGTGTTTCGGGACGATCCGAACGAACTCGTCGATAGACTGCGGCTACTGGTCGCTTCGCAGTCTGTGGGCATCAGGTCACACACCAACAAGATTATATCCATCATCGAAGAACTCGTCGAAGCTGGCTACGTCGTGCGATGATGAAATATGCCGTTTCTGGGGAATTGCCCAGGTCGGCCAGAAAGCATTATCCTCAGAGAAAGTACGTCATGAAAGGGCTAGACGATACTTTCAAATCTGGCCTGATCGAAATGCAAGACCTTGCTCGTGTGAATAAAGGCCACTGCTACATTTTGACCATAATAGACACGTTTTTCAAGTATGCCTGGGCCAGACCGCTCAAGTCGAAGAATGCATGTGACATTACCGAGGCCATGGAGGATGTGTTAAGCGAAGGATGCATATCAAAAAATATCCACTCCGTCGATGGTAAAGAATATTTTAATGCTACTTTCTGTGCACTGATGAAAAGGTACAGCTAAAATCACGATTCCACATACTTTGAACTTAAGGCTAGCATCGTCGAGCATCTTCACCGGACTCTTAAAGCCAAATTGTGGAGACATTTCACGGCGAACAGAAACTACAAGTGGCTTGAGTTACTGCCGAAACTCGTTCGCGATTACAATTCTACCATTCCTTCTACCACTCACATGAAGCCCGAAGATGCCAAGGACGACTCCCTGATTCGGTCCGTTTATGTTATTCCGACGTGGAGGGACCCGCGCAAGCCTAAAGCCAAGATCGATGATGTGGTTCGCATCTCCAAACTGTGTGGCATTTTCCACAAGGCCTATCGTCATAACTGGTCGGCAGAATTGTACAATGTGCTTGCATACAACTCGCGCATGTATTACTTCGAGGTCATACGAGGCGAATCCATCGTCAGAGACTTTTACGCAGAGGAGATCCAGCTTACGAAGTTTCCCGATGTTTATTGGGTGGAAAATGATGCTGAAACGGCATAATGGACGCGTTTATGTGGGGTGGTTCAGACACTCGAAATGTGACGACTCCTAGGTCGACGAGAATTACATTCTAAAATAGTGCTTGGAATTTTTTTAAAAATAAAATATGTATTCCTAAGTACATGTATTGTTTTTAAATAAATGTATGTTTACCTTACTTTGCATTCATTTTATTCTTGCACTTGTCTGTCCTTATACACAATATTGAGTTGGAGATAACTAGCTCTGTGCAGGTGCAGACATGTGAAAATACTAACATGTGCATGCTGACTTAGGCTATCTGACACGATGTAGATTGTGAAAACGACCTGGAAGCAAGTACACATGTACTGGTGCATTTACCTGACACCGTGTAGGGGCAGACCCGTGAAAATGCTAACACAGCCCTTACCATGCTAGCACATATATATATTTTTAAACTTCGAGAAGGTCAGCTACCCTGCCTATCCACGCAGGCTCGTAAACTCAACACTCCGGTAACCTAAATGAATAAAGCATGCAATAAAAATGTGTTTTATTTCTAAGGTACACCTTTTCATAATATTTTTAAAAGTAAAATACTTTAAAAAAAATTAAAAATTAAACATATACGTATTTAAAAAGAAATAATTTAAAAGAAAAAATATACTTAAAAAAATTATGNATTTAAAAGAAAAAATATACTTAAAAAAATTATGACTTAACGAAAAAATTCTTATTATCTATGAGTATATGAGAAAAAAATCTTATTGTTGGTTTATAAAGTCTCAGATAGTTAACAAAAACTTATACAAAAAAATTACCACTATGCATTAGAATAATTACACAACAAAATATTTATTCATCTCCCACACACGCACGGTATNTTTCATAATATTTTTAAAAGTAAAATACTTTAAAAAAAATTAAAAATTAAACATATACGTATTTAAAAAGAAATACTTTAAAAGAAAAAATATACTTAAAAAAATTATGACTTAACGAAAAAATTCTTATTATCTATGAGTATATGAGAAAAAAATCTTATTGTTGGTTTATAAAGTCTCAGATAGTTAACAAAAACTTTTNTTCTTATTATCTATGAGTATATGAGAAAAAAATCTTATTGTTGGTTTATAAAGTCTCAGATAGTTAACAAAAACTTTTACAAAAAAATTACCACTATGCATTAGAATAATTACACAACAAAATATTTATTCATCTCCCACACACGCACGGTATTACTTATTTCAAACCCTTGTCCCAGCACATCTCCCGATAACCGAGTGGTTTGAGGCATCTGCATGCCGACCCAAGGTTCAGCAGACCGATCGCGACGTCCTCCAGACGATATTTTGAGCTCTGCGTAAATTAAATAAAAAGCAGCGCTCCTAGTGGCCAACTATAGAATTAACATGGCGGCCGAGCGAGAGCGACACCAGTGCATTATAGTTGCAATCTCCATAAACAAATATGGTGGTCGAACGACTGGTGTGCCCCCTAGCAACAGCCGATGTAAACAAAAGACAAGTGGAAACATAATGGCGGAGAATATGGCGGAAGGTAGAAACAAGCTGGCGGATGGAAACAAGATCGCGGACGGAAACAAGGTAGTGTACATAAACAAAATGGTGGCCAGAAACAAGATGGCAGGCGAAAACAAGATGGTTGCTGTCGCATTATCCAAGATGGAGGCTGTGGCGTCATCCAATATGGCGGATTGAAGAATGAAGCTGAGTTACAGAGCCACATCCCCAGCTATTGTCCTCGGATCGGCATATTCTATCTTCTCTTAACCGACTGCNTGAAGCTGAGTTACAGAGCCACATCCCCAGCTATTGTCCTCGGATCGGCATATTCTATCTTCTCTTAACCGACTGCTAGTGAATTTGTGAGTACTACGGCGTGCAGACGGATCTTGTAAAACTCATTTCCGTGCTAGGTGATTTAAATGCACTGTGGGATTAGCATGCCCAAAGTTAAAGTCCATTCACGGTTACTCCCAACTTTTCTGAATCTCTGTGTAAGTTCTGTTTCCAGGATATTCTTCCGCCTCATGCAAGTAAAGCTTAACCAAGCCTAGAGACTCACACCAAAGGGACAATACACCACATTCGTGCACGCTTAGTGTATTAACATTTTTCATAAGCACTTTTTCTTACTAAAAATTACCAACACACATATTTTCTCGCTGTTTTTATTCATATTAATAATGTATAAAATTTTATAATTCATAAATAAAATGTATGTAAAAGTTCAATTTAACCATCAATTATAAACCTTTATGTTAAGAGAAGTATGAAAAGTTTGTTATAAATGGCATATTTAGGAAAAAACAGAACACGTCATACATGAGGTGATTTTTTAAAGGTTTGATCCAAAAAGTGCGAAGAAACCANTATTTAGGAAAAAACAGAACACGTCATACATGAGGTGATTTTTTAAAGGTTTGATCCAAAAAGTGCGAAGAAACCACGAATAGACTACACCATACCAGCGCGATAATCAAAGAAAACTCTGCCCTCTTTTTTCAGATCATCGTATGAATTATGAAATGCTCTTAATCTATTTCCTTGCACCAGTTTTGGTTTGATCCAATACCACCGTCTCTTTCGATCCCACCTACTTCAATATCCTATGCACACACTTTCAGTTTTCATTTGGCTATTGCCAGCTTTTCTTTGTCTCATTCTGTAANCCTACTTCAATATCCTATGCACACACTTTCAGTTTTCATTTGGCTATTGCCAGCTTTTCTTTGTCTCATTCTGTAACAGACTCTCTTCACACGATCAGAATCAATCTTCTCCGATACTGACCGTCCGTGATTCGCAGAAAGACAGACGAGACGCGTAACAATTCAAATGATTCAATCGCAAAAGTGGTACTGAACTAAAGTGTTTTGGCACACAACTTGTCCTGAAATCTTTTCGCGAAAAACAGGCGCCTCTATGCCTCGTGCGTAATCGTACGACCTATGGGTCGGTCGACTACGGAGTGCCTATTAGGCCCGTTTTACAATGGCACGGATCGGATACGGATCACGGACACGGAGCGCGCATCATACCTTGTGCTCAACCTACAATGGGACGTATGCGTGCGCGGATAAAGTACGGATACATGCAAGGAAGCTGGACAACTCCCAACTCCTCCGTGTCCGTGAACCCTTGTAGCCAGTAGGAATCGAGTATTTGTTTTGTTGTTATTCGTTTTCGTGCCTACTGTGGTGTGCGAGGCACTAACTGCGTGGATTTGCCGTGGCTATTATCATTTTTTGTTTTAATACACACGTGCGCATGGCATGGCAGTAGTATTTATGCACTGTAAAAATATGAAAATTTATACGTGTACATTATAAAACTGATATCGGTAATTTGCGACAGTTCACTCCNTATGCACTGTAAAAATATGAAAATTTATACGTGTACATTATAAAACTGATATCGGTAATTTGCGACAGTTCACTCGTTCCGTTTACGTGTGCCGTGTCAGTTTCATATCGCATTTATGAATTATAGAAGAGGCCTTACTTAAGGTGGACTCACAATAGCCCGTCGCATCCACCAGTCGTCCGTCCGTCTGGCGGTCATCCGTCAGTTGAAAACGATTCACAACAATCCGTCGTCCGTCAATCCTTCTGTACGGCAAATTTTCAGTGTGACAACTTAACATCGCGATCTTTCTTTAGTTGGAATATATTTTAGTTGGAAATACGGTTTTATAAAAAAATTTTATGGAGAAATATTTTTTTTACGCGATAAAAATTTATACGCATTTTATTTCAACGTGCGTATTCACATCTAANTATGCACTGTAAAAATATGAAAATTTATACGTGTACATTATAAAACTGATATCGGTAATTTGCGACAGTTCACTCCTTCCGTTTACGTGTTCCGTGTCAGTTTTATATCGCATTTATGAATTATAGAAGAGGCCTTACTTAAGGTGGACTCACAATAGCCCGTCGCATCCGCCAGTCGTCCGTCCGTCTGGCGGTCATCCGTCAGTTGAAAACGATTCACAACAATCCGTCGTCCGTCAATCCTTCTGTACGGCAAATTTTCAGTGTGACAACTTAACATCGCGATCTTTCTTTAGTTGGAATATATTTTAGTTGAAAATACGGTTTTATAAAAACATTTTATGGAGAAATATTTTTTTTACGCGATAAAAATTTATACGCATTTTATTTCAACGTGCGTATTCACATCTAAGGAATATCGTTTTAAGGCGGTGGCTCATTCGCCCGTGAGTGAGTGAGTGAAGAGATTTGAGCGACTCTTAATAGCAAGGTCTTGAGAACCGATGAGAGTGAAATTAAGTAAGTATGGAGCAGCGCTGGAACAAAGGGCGAGGGAAACGGGAGATCCCCGAAAAAAACCCACCGACCAGTGACATCGTCCGACACGATTCCCACATGTACAAATCTGGGAGCAACCCCGCCGTGAATCGAACCCGGTTCGTCTAGGTGGGAGGCGAGTAATCAAACCACTACGCCACCCGCCGAAAGTGAAAGTTTGATTAATGTTTGACAGGTGGACGGATAGAAAAAAAATTGCCCTGCGATGGTTGAAGATCACGTGATTGCCGGACGGACGGGCGACTGACAGATGCGACGGACTATTGTGAATCCAGCATTAGTCGTCCGACTACGCGTCCAGTAACTACCCGGCCTTAAGAGTATTGTATTGTGGTGGGTGTTCGGCATACCCCCCTACCNGTACAAATCTGGGAGCAACCCCGCCGTGAATCGAACCCGGTTCGTCTAGGTGGGAGGCGAGTAATCAAACCACTACGCCACCCGCCGAAAGTGAAAGTTTGATTAATGTTTGACAGGTGGACGGATAGAAAAAAAATTGCCCTGCGATGGTTGAAGATCACGTGATTGCCGGACGGAAGGGCGACTGACAGATGCGACGGACTATTGTGAATCCAGCATTAGTCGTCCGACTACGCGTCCAGTAACTACCCGGCCTTAAGAGTATTGTATTGTGGTGGGTGTTCGGCATACCCCCCTTCCCCCAGGAGGTAGTTCCATACAGTTTTTGAAAGGAATGGCTGCGGCGCAGTATGAGGCCTGCCTTGCGAGGGTCGGCGGACCTGTTTCTACGCCGCACAAAAAATCCGCCCACCCGCTGATATTTATGGCTGCCTTGGAAGACTCACTAACAAATATTTAGCCTTAAAACCTGGCCATAAATCAAAATTGTAAACCTTTATGGATATGGCTAACTTTCGGTCTCAAAACAGGAAGTGAATATCCCCTCCACCTGGTACCAATACCACCCTCGCAGTGCCCAACGCTTGGCCGTGCTCGTAGTCGGATCATAGCCTTTGTTTGATACGCACGTCTCTGTTCTCGGCACTCTATTTTTAATCAACTTTTCTTAATTATTTAAAATACTTTTCCAAGTGATTTTAGTGAAAAGACTATCATGTACATTGGAGGAGAAGGTGTGTACATCCTAATTAAGCAATTTATAAGTGTCATTTCGCCAGATTATTGCCTTTTACCTAAAGTAAACCCTAACCCCTAACAAGCGTATTATTTTTTACAAGTATTTAACGAAAGTTAGTGATATCAAAGGTGTTGTACTCATTTGTACTGAACAATGATTATAAAATATTAAACTCTTAACCTTCTTCTATCATTCTCAAGTGAAAAACTTCCCCCGAATATTCACATTATTTTTTAACGATTTTTTTTTCTTCTTTTGCTTGTCCTAATAAAACCGTAAAAATAATGGTGGTCTCGTTGTTTGTTATTCGACCACGCCAAATCGGCTAGATAGACTTAGATGAAATTTAACACTTACATATCCCGTATTGACCTGCATTTTTTTTTGTTCGCGAAAAGCAGTGTAGTTCACCAGGGAGAAATCTAGAACTACTTGAATGTGGGCAAAAGCTTGTAATTCTATATGCTTTTGCATTTATCGTACAAAATAAAGGCAGAAGTGCATAAAGACCACATTTCGATGGCAGATGACAAGAAGAAGATAGCAGATGCGAAGGTAGCAATCCAAAAAGAATTCAAAGACAAACTGGGATTGCTTGTGGACGTGCCAAAAGCAGGATTCGGCAACACGAATGATGGCAACACGTCTCGTCGATTTTTCGCTTATCCCGAGATGGCTGCCTTGCTAACAGGAGTAGACCAAGAGCTAATCCATAGATCAAAAATAGTTTAAGAAGTGTTATCCTCGGATTTACAAATAGATGCGGATAAATTTTCGGAATGCGCAGTTGATACTGCTAAACACTATGTCAACAATTATAATTGCCAGTCAATGTCTCCGACATTACATCAAATATTAACACACGCGCCCAGTGTCATCTCACATTCTATTTTACCGATTGGGCAACTATCAGGAGAAGCAGCAGAAGCCAGGAACAAGCACTTTCGCCAATACCGACAAAATTACTCTCGGAAATTTTCCAGAACAGTCTGCAATAAAGACATACTTAACAGGCTTTTGTTGACATCAGACCCGTACATAACAAGCGTCCTTCCTAAATCCAAGAAACTTAAGCAAGTATTCTCCAAAAATGTAATAGAATTGTTAAAACCAAGCCAATTCTCTGCATCAAGTGATTCAGAGCATAATAATGAAGATGAGGAGGAAAGTGATGAAGATGAGGAGGAAAGTGATGAAGATGAGGATGAAAGTAATGAAGATGAGGAGGAAACTGATCAAGATGAGGAGGAAACTGAGAGTATTTTGTAAATTTCAATTTATTGTATTATTTTTCTATTGTGCTGCTTTTAATTATTTTCTACAACTAACTAAACCAGTAAAATTATCTATTTTTTATTTAAAAATATATGTATTTCCCCTAACCCCTCTAAAATGTTTTTTTAAATAAAGTTAGAGTGACAAACTACTATGATACAAATGTTATATAAAATATAACATAAAAATGCTTCCTTAGTGCGACTTAGTAGCCCTTGTTATGAAGTAACCAGGCTTTAGCTGTACGGCCTGCCTGATCACACCTTCAAACATTGAACCAGGGCACGAGCGTGATTGCAATAACACCTTGCGAAAGACAGTTGCAGAGTCTCCTCCACCGGCCATTAAACGGGGCCGAAAATATTAAACAACGCTCCCGATAAATACCAACGTAACACTGGGAGCGAGGTCTTTAGTCGGCTGGCCATTGGAACGAGAAGATCACTGAATATGGGTGTGTCCGCCTTCTAGAATCAGCCTCCGGCAACTTGAACAAGGTGGGGACCTTCCAATTAAATTGTAATAGTAATGGCGTGATACTTAATATAATTAATTAGCATCTTGGTATTCCATTTAAGCTCCCCCGATCAATAGTTACGTTAATAGTTGTTGTATAATCCTTATGTTCAATAAACTCCATCTTATACTGCTGTGCTCTACCTAATCATGACTCATTATTTAGCAGGTATGAATTTACTTAAACGTAAAATTCATAACAATGGTGGAGGCTTGGTTACTCCCTACCCTCTCGCTGCCTTGAATCAGCTTCTCTACCATCCACCCCTATTTCAATAAATTCCCCAGCCACCCACGCTAATTTCCGTATTAATACTAATATCAAAATTTCAGCCACGTCAACTTTTAACATTAAAATTTTTAGCTTTTAAGTAGCAGTATAATTAAAATAATGTCATAATATCTACTTTCAAAATGTATTAGGTTTAAATAATAATTTACATTTTACAGCCCAATATCTAAACATACAAAGTAATTATTTGAAACCTAAATAACCCTGTCTGCCTGGCGCTTGAAAAGCGTGGCAGAGCGTTTGGTAATCCTAGATTTTTTTTAACGAAACTATCAAACGTTCCCCCAGTTCGTTTGCCTACGAAAATACACCGTATCCCCGATGCGAAAGGAATGAGTACTTTAAAGTTACCACTCACACTGTAAATATTATTTTGGAGCCCTCCCATATGCAGTTAAAAACTGCTTTTTCAGACTGCCGTATTTTAAACCATACTAGCCGGACACGAGTCAAACTGTGGTAGGAGCCGGCATTGAACTTTGCTACAGACTTCTCACCGCTGTAAGTCCTGCAGGAACACGCAGCACTACGAGAACACTGCGCGCCAGTTCAGAGCCCAGCGCGTAGCGGCGATGGCGCTCTTGTAGCGCGTGCCAGTTTGACCCTTATAGCTCCCGCGCTTCTCGGCCAAAAAATGAGAAAAACGATGCGGGCACCTACCCAGTGTCCCAAGTCCCACTGCTGTAGTCGGGAGTATACGCGATTATTCACCGTATACTTTCTGCTTAACTTCACTCATTAAAGTAGGTCTACACCTTCTGCTTTTTTGCGTATATCTTCTGCTTTGATTTCGTTATTTATTTATATTAGAGGAGAGCAGGGTAAAGTGGCCATGGTAAGGTAAAATGTTGTGTAAATCGTCTATTGTAAATAAAACAAAATTTTAAAATATTTCATTATGCCACGGTACAAACAAAAAAATTATGTTCTTTGCATATTGCAAATTATAATTTTTAAATGAATTTTAAAAATGTGTCTCCCAAATGACTACTTTTTCCACCCACGTCAGTGGAAAGAGGCCAGTGACTGGCCATTTTACCAGACTTAGGTAAAATATACGCAAATCTACACAACAGCAAATACAAAAACATGATGTGTATTTACACTTTGTCATCAAATAAACTGTTTAGGATTAAGTCTTTAAATGAAATTTCTTCATTTGACCTGACGTAGGTATTATTACTGATAAATGTTATCCTATAAACATTAAAAAAAAAAAAAGAATGGTGTGTCATTTCACTTTGTTAACATACAAACGAACTGTTTAGTGCTTGCAGTCTTCACATAAAAAGTTTTCATCTTCCTCTACGCAGCTGCCACACAACTCGTGAGCCCGTTGGTGGCAACCAGAACATCTGGTCCATACTTCTTTGCAATATAAGCAATCGGCGTCGTCACTCTCTTCTTCATCTTCGTCGGCAGATTATTTTTTTCTTAAGCATTTCAGTTTTCGTTTTGTTATTTTTGGGTCTTAGATTTGTTTATGTTTGTGCTTACTTTCTTATCTTGCTTTTGTTCTCTTTTTATTGTTGTTTTCTTCTCCTTTTTTTAACTTCTCCAGAAGTTCTGTCTTGTATGAACTGGAAGTAATAATTGCTGATTTACCTTTCTTGCGATTAGTCTTTCGTTTAGAAATGGCTTTCATATTGCGATGGCCAATGAGGAATTGTATTTAGAAGTACAAAAAAATGCTTACAGTGAACCGCATAGAGTTTTTCACCTATAGCACCATAGAAAACAAGTCCCAAAATGCGGTGTTTGACCTAACTCCCGACACATTAATTGAGAACATCAAACGAGATCTTGATGGCCGCGGCTACACCATACTGAATATTAACCAATCATACAAAAAAAAATTGCAGGTCCCTCGGATCCCACCAAACACATTTTACAGCCGCAACGTTTCTTCTGCGTGACGGCCGCGCAAAATGACACCCTACCGCCCCTTCGAGGAAGTCACCAGATTAAATGTGATCGTGGTGCATCCTCCTAAATACCAGAAAAATCCGCAAGAACGTCCCTCGGTGCCATAGTTGCTTGGCTCTAGGTCACACCCGCAACTACTGCAAAATGAAAACAGTCTGTCCTCATTGCACCGGGCCACAACCCCAGGATGCCTGTACCAGCCTATCCCAGAGCTTAACATGTTGTAACTATCAAGGTACACACTCAGCAACGTCAAAACTCTTCCCCAAGTAATCAGAACGTGTCAAAAAAAGAACGCCAAACACAAGCTGACAAGATTAAAGCAAAATAGTAAAGGAACATCTGTGCCTGTTTCAGTGCCGGGTCGAAACCTGGACATTTACCAACCAATTCCAGACGCGAGAAACCTCCCCCGTAGCCTTTATTACGCGCTGGCGTCTATAGGCTTCCAACAACCTGGTACAGTTCCCTCTTCACTCCTCGTAGCGCAGGAAACAACAACACAACACTCTGCCCTACCCAGCCAATCAATCCACACCCGTAAGTGTGCCAGGAGGGCTCGGCGAGTCACTCCACGACGTCAACACGCTACTGCGGTTTGTGTCAGAGTCCAACTTCACAGCTGCCATGGCACACTTCCGCCCTTACATTGCCAAAAGCCAAACTCTCACTAATCCGCAAGAAAAATCCTGGCTTCTCCTGGAGGCGTTAAGTCAGTTCAGCGACTTTTAATCGGCTCAAGGCTTCAGACAAACCTAACTTTCCCCTCACTATGGTGTTCCAGAGAATTTTAATCACAACCAACTGATCGCAGCACTTTCTGTATGCAATTAAATAAACCTTGCTGCACTCTGCAAGAAAATAACTGTTTCACTCACTAAAATATAGATCGTAAATTAATTTTACTGGCCACCAAATGCATTATTAAACGTTTTAAAGATCTTAAAAAAAAAAAANAAATATAGATCGTAAATTAATTTTACTGGCCACCAAATGCATTATTAAACGTTTTAAAGATCTTAAAAAAAAAAACAATACATTTTATTGCAAAACAGTCTGAATAAACCTAGAATTCCAGATATTTAATATATTTTTATTCGACACCTTGGCCAGTAAAACCAATATGAAGTATTTATCTACTCATAAATGATAAAAATTAGTCAAATAAGATGCTCTATTGCTCAAATTAAAAGCTTTTAATTTTCCCGATGCAAATGTTCACTTTAAAAAGTGTTTCACGTAAGAATACGACAGTGCTGCCATCTCTTGAGTAGCAGATAGTCACCCCGCCTACCGCGAAACCTCACGGCCAATCAGAGGCCTCCGACCAAGCAAAACTAAAAATTACAATTTCCAGTTCGTTTTTCAAGCTTTGCTCAGCAAACTTACGGCTTTTTTCAAGGAAATATTAAGCAAATGACTTGGTAAACTATTTTAAACTCCAAATTACACGCCCTCAGCGTATTTTCGCAAACTAAAATAGTTTTAAAACTAAGATTTCTTATCCATTTCAATTGCTCGCCAGAGTAGCACTCACACATTAATAAAACGTAATAACTAACAATTCTTTACCTAAATATAAACAAAAAATTCTTTTAAATCTTAATTTTCTGTCAACTTAAGANGCACCTTCCAGTCACGCTTAAGAATACCAGTTACCTTCAGTAACAGTTTAAGGAACAATTTTATTTCAATCATTCAAACCCTTTCCCAGGACACGCCCTCACGACGTACCCTAACTTTACAACAAATTTGGCATTTAANTTTCCCAGGACACGCCCTCACGACGTACCCTAACTTTACAACAAATTTGGCATTTAAAATCCACTTGAAATATTTTTAACCACTTAACTACCACTGAGTCCACTCGTGGGCTTGCTGGTGCAAGCAATAGTAAACATAACAGCAAAATTTCCTGTTTTTTAATNGTGTTAGTAACCTGTTCACCGGGGAAACCTGGTGGACAAGGAATAAATACTCGTTGGCCCCGCCGCGGGTACTACAATTAGAAGGCTAACTAGCAGAGGAAGGGGGAAGGGGGGAGCTCCCTCCTTAATCTGATCTTTAATAATGATGGCCCATTAGGAGGACAATAGCCACACAAGAGCTTGTACTTCCCACTTCCCTCGCGCTGAGCTGCTGTTATAACGTTGCTTTTATTAGTGGGTTTGCCTTATGGCAGACTTCCTTTCTATTAGGAAGACAATTTAAAATTTCGTGGCATGTGNTGCTTTTATTAGTGGGTTTGCCTTATGGCAGACTTCCTTTCTATTAGGAAGACAATTTAAAATTTCGTGGCATGTATTATTACTATTAAAAACAGTTTAGAATCCGATTTGGGTCTCAATAAATTTTCTTAAACCGAGTTTAGATACACGATTGTGTAAAAGAAAGCAAAAAATAAATAAAAAATTTTTTTAACGAGTTTCAAGGAGCAGGAATGGTGCGGATGTAAATCGCACCGCAATCACCTGCGCGAACCTGCCCGTATATAGAAACAGTGTTGCTGTTTGGTGTCTTAACTGTTACTTGCAAAACGTGTTTTACGTAAATGAGAGAATTTCATTGCGGGATTATATTTAGGGACTAGGAAACAATTAAAACTAATAAAATAACAATTTCCTTTTAAATGTTATATAAAATTTAATTTATATATAAATATAATAATAAATATATATAAATAAAAATAATAAATATAATATATATAATGTTATATAAGATATAAAATACACTAAACCTGAAACAGTGATAAATAAGCTAAATCAGTCAAAACCAGTGAAAATTACGCCACTGTTAATCAGTGCCAGATAACTAATTAATATGATGGCATAATACCACAGAATTATGTGTGATTCTCACTGAATGCAGATGTAATTCCACTGCCATAAATCACCTGCTCACAGTTTATTTGCTTGATTCACTAGTTGGCAGTTGTTTATCAGTTGACTTTCATTGAATTTTATTTCACTGACTGATATCACTGATTTGGGCTTTGAGAGTACTTACTTCTTTTATTAACAATATTAAAATTGCTGCGACTTAAGTCAATTTATTTTTAGACATGTATGAAATAATTAAATCATATGGTATGATGATTATATGCTCGCGAAGTGTCCGTGGAGTTTTTTTTAAATGTTTATTTTCAGTCACATACATTATGCTCTATTTCTGACTCTAAAATTCCAAAGATAATGAACAGTGCGAACAGCAATGGAATTATTAGTACAAAAATAATACGAAAAAAGTTAAAATTTTACTGATTAAAATTATTTCACGTTTTTTTAAAAAAAATTTCCATAGTTTGCCTTTAAATTTTTAATTTAAAGTCATCTATTAAAAAAAATTATGAAAAAATCCGTAACTTTTACGATTTTTCCAAAAAGCAACGTTGGCCATATCTGAATAAGTAGCATACTCCTAGTGGACACGTACATGTTGAAAATGAAACAGAACGTATAGTGGCGGCCAAATACAGTGTTTTGGTCAGACTGTTTATTTTGCCATTTCAAACCGTTCAAAGTGACAAGAATATGACATGCAGAGTGTCATCATTGATATAAAAGGGGCGAAGTTACATGGTATTACATCTTAGGAAGATATATAGAAGTGAAAAGCATCGCAGGTGTAATTTTTTCTCTCATTTTACGAAGCCTAACGTTCACTCCACACAATGGACATTTGCTTTGAGATCTCACAATGTATTGGACATCAGTAATTTTTTTGGGACGGTAAGGGACGTGTGGACTTTACCATCCGTCTGATAATCTAAATAATATTTTTCTTGTTTTTTTTTTTTTTAGTTTTATTCGAAAGCTGTAGAGAGTAATTATTTGTGCGATTTTCTAGAAAAGTACTTTTTTCTTTAATCCTACAAAGTGAAAAAATTGCCAAAATTATTTCTTGGTTCGTCATAATCGAAGTAAGATTATGGAAAACTCCGTTGTCAAGATCAATAATTTACTCTTATTGTTTTCCAACGCAAATCTTCTCTGTATGTGAAACTACAACTACTACAGATCATCCAGATTTTGTATCCTAAGTGAATCGGTTTTCCAAGAGTAAACATCTTAGATAAACGCGACCATGGATTTGTCAATGCTAAGGTGGTTGTGGAATATAGTCCATTCATGGTTACTTCCAACTTTTCTGAAGCCCTGCTAAACTTCCACTTCCAGGANAGGTGGTTGTGGAATATAGTCCATTCATGGTTACTTCCAACTTTTCTGAAGCCCTGCTAAACTTCCACTTCCAGGATACTCCTGCGCCTCATGCCAGAAAATTTAACAGAATCTAGAAAATTACAGCAATGAGACAACGCACCGCATTCACGCGCACTCATTGTAATAATATTTGCATAAGAACTATTTCTTACTAGGCATCACCAACAAACCTATTTTCTCACAGTTTTATTCGTATTAATTATAAATAAAATATAATTTATAGATAAATATAAATAGAATTTCAATTTAACATAGCATAAAGTACTTTTTATGTTACCACGAGTATAAGAAGCTTCTGATACATTACATAATTAGGAAGCAACTAAATACGTTATACATGGGGTTGTTTTTTAAAAGTTTCATTAGAATTTAGTAACAATGGTCGGGACAATAGGCATAGCAGTGTCTTCAGCGGTTCTACAATAACAGTTTTCAGAAAGCATATAGTGAAAGACACTCAATGAAAGCAGTCTCAGAAGTTTGCAATATCACTTCATTGTTCGTTTAACAATTCTGTCAAGTGTATGTGTATATATATATATATATATATATATATACGGTTTAAACACAGCTTCGTGACAGGGTTTCAGAGATTCCAAGATGGCCGCTGGCGGCCACATCATGCTCTTGAATTCCACCACCATGATGGCCATTTTGGCATTCAGCGGGGGCCATGTTGGCGACCATGTTGGCAGCCAGTACAGACACCACCTGTCATTCCATAGCGATTGCGTCCACTTCGTTTTCAAAAAAAATTATTTAAAAAAATTATTNNAATTATCGGCAGCCATATTGGATGGTGCTACCCACCCATCCTCACGAATCACCTGTCATTCCATAGCATTAGCGTCCATTTTGTTTTCAAAAACATTATTAAATGTTTTTTTTTAATTTTCGGCAGCCATATTGGACGGTGCCACACACCCACCCTCACCCCTCACCAACCCTACATCACGAACTTCACCCCCTTGCATTCCAAGCTGGGAGGGTTATCTCAGAGTCTTCCCAAATACGATAAAAACTACAAATAGACACTTAAGCCCTATGCAAACTTATATGCATAGTTGACCGTAATTCCCGCACCGTTTAAGATGCAGTCGTCAAAATCGTATAATAGGCATCGACGTCGACAAGGAAAATTAGCAAATGGCCATTTAAGCCTTATGCGAACTTATAAGCATAGTAGGCCGTAATTCCCGTACTGTTTGAAATGTACTAGTCAAATTCATTACATAGGCATAGTTGCAGACAAGGAAAATCACAGCAGAACGCGACTGTTGTCATATGATAGGAATATGCGAGACAGCTCAGATAGTTGGGTGACGACGCAAGCGTCGTGCAGGTCTTGGCAAGTTTAACGAATAACACTAGTCGAGTGAGTTCTATGTAAAGCTCCAAGGTCCCACAGTACCTGCTAGGGTCACGATAACCTTCAGACCATGTGGCTTAATTTCTACATGCAGAACACTCACCTTTTAGTATAGTATATTCATAGAGAATCAAAACAGATATTAAAAAAAAAATTTAAGTAAGAAGTTATAAACACTCACCAACCAGCACATTTAACACTAGTGTCGGGTGTTGTAGGTTGCTTTGGATGATAATGCTAGACAAGGCCAGACCACCCGATCAATACAACATGCATTCCAAACCCAGTTTTCTCATATTCCTTCTGTGCATCTTTCACAAACGTCCTGACGGGTCGAATCTTATGCTCTACCATTCTACCTTTATTTTCCCATATTCCTTCCCGGTCTGCTTTCACCTACCGCTCTGACGAGGACGTTGCATGCACGATCATTCCACCTTTGTTGTCTCATATTTCTTCCATAAACCTGTCATATATATATTGACACATACACGTTTTAAACATAGGCCTTGGCTATTAGATATTGAGGGAGAGACATTGTTTGAATTGTAGAAATTACTATGTACTCTGGTGACTGCAGTCGTCGTACATGTAGGGTGAGAGATNGAGAGACATTGTTTGAATTGTAGAAATTACTATGTACTCTGGTGACTGCAGTCGTCGTACATGTAGGGTGAGAGATGAATCATAAACAAGGTGAAAGTACCATGTACACTGAAGGTCACAGCTGCTGGACGACTAATACACAAACTTTAACATGCCTCGCTAGCATGTAAGGTGAAAAAAAAATTGCTACAACTATTCAGGACATAGAGAACGCAACTAGGACTCTCAAGTCTTGTGATGACGATGTAAAATTTGAATATGCTACTGATTAAGTGTCTACATATGCAAGCGCATAAACAAGTTGCTGAAGATAAGTGCTATTTGAAGTTGGGACAGAAGAAACGTAGATTCGAACATAGTACCCTGACTCAAGAGTATCTAACAACCTACTAATCATGGAAGTACATACATGTAGACATGTATCGTGAACTTTCTGTGAAGGGTGACGGGAAAGTCTAGCTGCTTATTTTATGAAGACTTTAATGACTTGGTTAAAATACGAATATTTCATGTTGTACCATTACACTTCGATTTTCTCATACACCTTCCAGCATTCTTTCACCAAACATCCTAGCGATGACAAGTCCCATGCTCGACAAGCATGGCAGCTTTGAGAAAAAAAAAAAGTTGTCTTACAGTAACGAAACAAATAACTTTCCGTATTATTTTTCATCGACGAAGATAAAGAGCCATTATTCTTAGACAATGCTCACTATTCGTAGTCTGAATAGCATCTGAGTCGGAATGATAGCAATCACTATATACTCTAGAGACTGCAGTCAACTTATATGTAGGGTGAGAGACGAACCATAAACTAGATGCAAGTACCATGTACGCTGAAGGTCACACCAGCTAGGCAAGTCATTCACACAAATGATAAGTAACATGTAGACACGCACGCCCACAACCTCCACTATATATATTGCTGATTAGGTATTTTAAATAAATGCAAAGGTAAATAGTTATAAACTCCCACCGACCGATGCATATTCCACACGTAAGTAACACTATACATTACGCTAGACCGAAAAAAATACACTCTCGAAACGCTGATACTAGCAGACATAAAAAAATTTAAAAAAGTAGTTATCATCACCTACCAACATGTATTGTACAAGTGACGAGCACTGCACAGCACACGATGCTAGACAACACTATGTGTCTGAAAAAAGCTTGCGTTGTAGCCTTTGATAGTACAGCAAAATAAATAGTAAAACGATCGTTCTCACATACATCCTATGTCCGAGCTATGCTACAGAGACACACAATTTCAACCAAGCAACGAACAAAATATGTAACATTAGACTAAAGTAAAATACTATGACAGAGTCGTGAAGTATGGAGAACGATAGGTCAACACTGCCACATACCATCACAAACAGATATAAAAAAATCTAAAGTAAACAAGTTATAAGTACTTACCAACCTACCAGCACATATTGCACAAGTGTCAGATACTATACGTGACTTTAGATAGTACGAGACAAGACCAGACCATCCTGGTCAGTACAACAGTCATTCCACCTTGGTTTTCTCATACTCCTAAGGAAAAGAAAATTAGCTGATTTAGTCAAACTAAGAAAGAGAATTAATAGTTTATATTGCTCCAAAGCTCGAACTCAGTTCTCTAGAGAAGGATTCTTGAGACGACGGCCATCTTGGATGATGTCATATTATTATTTTAGCATTATTCATTTATTATAACCATGCTAATATTAGGTTCACATCCATCACTAGGAAAAGTAAATTACCAGATTTTGTCAAAATCCGAAAGAGAGTTAATAGTCAAAGTACAAAAGAGAATTAATAGTTTGTATAGTTCCAAGGCTCCAATTCTGTCCCCTATCGAAGGATCCCGGGATGACAGCTATTTTGTAGGCCAGTACATAAACACCATGCTCTTGCATTCCATTTAGGCGACGGCCATTTTGTTTACCTGTCATAACGTCAAGGTCAAGGTCAAATAAAATTTTTTTTATGTCTGCTAGTATTAGCGTTTTGAAAGTGTATTTTTTTTCGGTCTAGCGTAATGTATAGTGTTACTTACGTGTGGAATATGCATCGGTCGGTGAGAGTTTATAACCATTTACCTTTAAATTTATTTAAAATACCTAATCATCAATATATATAGTGGAGGTTGTGNATTTACCTTTAAATTTATTTAAAATACCTAATCATCAATATATATAGTGGAGGTTGTGGTCGTGCGTGTGTACATGTTACTTCTAGTTTGTGTGAATGACTTGCCTGGCTGGTGTGACCTTCAGCGTGCATGGTACTTGCATCTAGTTTATGGTTCGTCTCTCACCCTACATATACGTTGACTGCAGTCTCTAGAGTATACAGTGATTACTACAATTCAAACAATGCCTCTCCCTATATATCTAATAGCCAAGGGTTATGTTTAAAACGTGTATGTGTTAATATATAAGAAAGGTGTATGGAAGAGATATGAGACAACAAAGGTGGAATGATCATGCATGCGACGTCCTCGTCAGAGCGCTAGGTGAAAGGAGCTCGCGAAGAAATATGGGAAAATCAAGGTGGAATGGTAGAGCATAAGAACTCGTCCCGTCAGGACGTTAGGTGAAAGATGCACAGAAGGAATATGAGAAAACTGGGTTTGGAATGCATGTTGTACTGAACGGGCGGTCTGGCCTTGTCTAGTATTATCATCTAAAGCAACCTACAACACACGACACTAGTGTTAAATGTGCTGGTTGGTGAGTGTTTATAACTTGTTACTTTTTTTTTTTTAATATCTGTATTGATTCTGTATGAATATACTATACTAATAGGTGAGTATTCTGCATGTATGAATTCAGCCACATGGTATGAAGGTTATCGTGACCCTAGCAGGTACTGTGGGACCTTGGAACCTTTCATAGCACTCACTCGGCTAGTGTTATTCGTTAAACTTGCCAAGACCTGCATGGTGCTTGCGTCGTCACCCACCCATCTGAGCTGTCTCGCATATTCCTATCATATGACAACAGTCACGTTCTGCTGCAATTTTCCTTGTCTGTGTCGATGCCTATAATATAATTTGACGAGTACATCTTAAGCGGTTCGGGAATTTCGGCCAACTATGCTTATAAGTTCGCATAGAGCTTAAATGACCATTTGTTAATTTTCCTTGTCTGCCTCGATTCCTATGATATTAATTTGACGAGTTCATCTTAAAGGCTCGGGAATTACTGCCAACTATGCTTATAAGTTCGTATTGGGCTTAAATGCTCATTTGTAACTTTTCCTTGTCTGTGTCGATGCCTATCATATGAATTTGATGACTACATTTTAAATGGTTCGGGAATTATGGCCATCTATGATTGTAAGTTCGCATAGGGCTTAAAGGTCTATTTGTTAATTTTCCTTGTCTGTGTCGATGCCCATGTTATGAATTTGACGAGTACATCTTAAATGGTTTGGGAATTACATTGAACTATTCTTATATGTTTGCATAGGGTTTAAAGGACCATTTGTTAATTTTCCTTGTCGGCTTCCATGCATATGATATGATTTTGATGACTACATCTTAAACGGTTCGAGAATTATGGCCAACTATGCTTATAAGTTCGCATTGGGCTTAAATGCCCATTTGTTACTTTTCCTTGTCTGCATCGATGCCTATGTTATGAATTTGACGACTACATTTTAAATGGTTCGGGAATTACGATCAACTATGCTTATAAGTTCGCATAGGGCTTAAAGGACCATTTGTTAATTTTCCTTGTCGGCGTCGATGCCTGGATACTATTTTGACGACTACATCTTAAACGGTTCGGGAATTACGGTCAACTATGCTTATAAGTTCGCATAGGGCTGAAAGGACCATTTGTTAATTTTCCTTGTCGGCGTCGATGCCTGGATACTATTTTGACGACTACATCTTAAACGGTTCGGGAATTACGGTCAACTATGCTTATAAGTTCGCATAGGGCTGAAATTACCATTTGTTAATTTTCCTCGTCGGCGTCTATGCCGATGATATGATTTTGACGACTATATCTTAAATGGTTCGGGAATTACGGCCAACTATGCTTATAAGTTCCCATAGGGCTTATATGACAATTTATAGTTTAAATAGTATTTAGGAAGACTTTGAGATANAACTATGCTTATAAGTTCCCATAGGGCTTATATGACAATTTATAGTTTAAATAGTATTTAGGAAGACTTTGAGATAACTCTTCCAGCTTGGAATGCAAGGGGGTGAAGTTCACGACGAAGGTAGGTGAGTGGTGAGGGTGGGTGGGTGGCACCATCCAATATGGCTGCCAAGAATTAAAAAAATACATATTTTAAATTATTTTTTAAATAATTTTTTGAAAACAAAATGGACGCATTTGCTATGGAATGACAGGTGATTTCTGTACTGGCTGCCAACATGGCCGCCACTGAATGCCAAAATAGCCGCCATGGTGGTGGAATGCAAGAGAATGATGTGGCCACCGGCGGCCATCTTGGAATCCCTGAATCCCTGTCACGAAACTGTGTTTAAACCGGCCATTTCTAACTACTGGCCGCCTACATGGTCACCGCTGCATGGTAAAATGGATGCCGCTGGTGGAATGCAAGAGCATGATGTGGCCGTCTGTGGCCATCTTAGAATCCCTGAATCCCTTTCACGAATCTGTGTTTAAACAGGCTATACAGGTTGATTCTAAAATCATTTGACAAACATTGTGGGGGGGGGGTAGAGCTCACTTAAAAAAAACAATTATTGTATACGAATGTATGGGCGGGAGTGACGCGTTGAGGCACAAGCACAAAAATAACACATGAAATGCAACACATTGTTAGTTACAACGTCGCTGCTAAATGCCTTTTTACAGCAATGTTCACAATAATAGCTCAAAATTGCTACCACCGACAGTAATACAATCTTGGTAGCGTCGGTGGAGTGATTGGCGAACATATTCAAATACGCCGGGTATTTCACGCACGCCACCATTGTCAGCCAATCACGCCATATTTAGAGGTCGTCAAGCATGCGTGACTATTGGTGGATGCATTTCCAGCAACTGTTTTAACATTTTCTGCATGGAATCACTCGTTAAGTATGCTGCTAATGTACANTTGGTGGATGCATTTCCAGCAACTGTTTTAACATTTTCTGCATGGAATCACTCGTTAAGTATGCTGCTAATGTACATTTTATGTTTCCGTCAATGTGTTATGTTTTTGTGTTTGTGCCTCAACGCGTCACTTCCGCCCATATATTCCTATACAATAATTGTTTGTTCTAGTGAGCTCTAACACCCCTCAATGTTTGTCCCATGATTTTAGAATCAGCCTGTACATAAATACTCTGTAAGTATGCTGTTATTTTTTAATAGCCCTGTGAAACGCGGTGCCTTTTTCGATTTACGTACTTTTTATTTCCTTCCAAATTTAGTGACATTTTTGGGTTTTACGTTTCTTCTATGGCTTAGTAGTTTTTATAATCTTTGCAATACGTAGAGTGCAACTTACTTATTAAATNGGGTTTTACGTTTCTTCTATGGCTTAGTAGTTTTTATAATCTTTGCAATACGTAGAGTGCAACTTACTTATTAAATGTTGGCTTGAACTTCCACCGTTGGTTAAACGCTTTCCACAGGAGCCAGCTGCGGGGATAGCTATATCAAGAATGTTGTATGCTATACATATTCTGCTCTTATCAAACNCTTTCCACAGGAGCCAGCTGCGGGGATAGCTATATCAAGAATGTTGTATGCTATACATATTCTGCTCTTATCAAACCGTGGCGTTTTTATCAGGACGAAATTGACAAATTTCGTCTTCTTCATCAGTGAAATCGGATAAATCCGAATCTCCGAGAGCATTAGGGTAATCTGCAGCTTCTACAGCTGTAAAATTGTTTTCCATTTTCGGGTAAAACAACGAAACAAACGAACAAACAATATTTTTTTTAATTACGCCACTGGTAATGAGAAGCAAGATGTGTGTGTGTAATCCGCTCAATATTGGCAGTGATATCTGATATCTTGCTTATATATATATATATATATATATATACAATGCATTAAAATANAGTGATATCTGATATCTTGCTTATATATATATATATATATATATATACAATGCATTAAAATACGCCTGAAGATTTCTAATACAAACCTTTAAATGAAGAAAATTTAACTCTGTATGCTAGTAAGCGAACTCATGACTAGTAAGTTAACAAAGAGTTCATAGTTGATAGAAGCTTGGTGAAATTACCATAAAAACTGTAGATTGAGTTTACCAAGTAAATATGAGAACTGCATTAAAGACGATAAATACACACGCCTATATTACGGCTGGAAATGCACACAGAGATCGGAAGAAATTCATTGCGCTCGGCATGCGTGGCAGTTAGTGGGCATTTGCCAATATTCCCGTTTGGCTTAATATTGTATTTTGTTAATGAAGTNGCTCGGCATGCGTGGCAGTTAGTGGGCATTTGCCAATATTCCCGTTTGGCTTAATATTGTATTTTGTTAATGAAGCTTGTTGTCTTTGGTGAATCAATGTTTTAAATTTAATTCATTTCATTACGAAATCAGAAAAATAATAATAGACAATTTAGTAACTAAAATTTTACAAAATTTTGGTTTTCGATAATTTGTAGCTTTGAAAAGATTGTTTAGATTAATGCGAAGCATTTCTTAGGTTTAAATCCAGGATGTACTTGGTCACAGAAAAAATGTGGCAAAATGATTATAATGGAAAAACTGTGTTCCCGTATGTGATTCAAAGCTCCCCACGAACTTACTCTAATGAAATTTATGCATTATATACATTTATGTTACCAATAATTATATTTAGGGTGGTTATGTAGCGTAAAGCACTTTTCCATGGCTAGTACGAAAACACACTCTTCAAACTTGCTTCACTTTCAGAGGTTATTCTGTCAATGGCTTTATAATTCCAATCCTCTGTCGGATTGAATAAACGCTGTCTGGCAATACATATTTAAAGCTATTGTAAAATTATTTATTTATGAATAGGAATATTGTTTTTACTATCACATTACTTGCAATTTTATTGTCAATGAGTATAGTAATGAACCGTTCGTGTGCACATGATGGAGTTACATACCAGAAGAAGATAAGGAAAACTGTAGTATAATGCCTAACAACGATTGGCTGTGTTGATAGGGACTCTCGTGAATCGGACGAGTTGACTTGGACAAAAGGGTAGTCTCTGACGTCACTACCACGGAAAACTTCACCTGGACACAAGTTAAAATGATAAAAATTATATTTAAAAAAATTATACACAAAATATTTGTCATGTGTTCGGAAATACTCACCGTTAGTATTAGCGCGAAGATGCGGAGGTTTCCTTACAGACGTACAGACAGGACCGCAAGCCGACTGAAGACACAACTCCAGGAATTGACAGGACCTGTGACTGTGCCCAGTGGTAACCTATAACAGGGAAATTGTGTGTCAAAAGCATATAAGCAAACAAAATACATAACTTTTAATTGTCTTGACGGTGCTAGTACTTACTTTCAAAAGAATTTTCAACATGTTGCAAAATAGCAGTCGGTGCTGAAATGCCCCGCTGCTCGTTGACAGGCTAAACGCGAACCTTTGGAGAGGGGACTTGACGCACTGGCTGCCAATCACTGCACAAAATAAAATAAAAGTATTTAATAAATTTTCATTTTAACATGTACACAAAGACAAAAAATGATACAGCAATTAGTTAATTAAAAATAGCAATCTGAAATTAAAAACTATTGAGCTCGTTGCCAAAATTAATTTAACCAGTTAATAAAAGTTTACTTCAAAGCATAACATACCTTCGCGAGTAAAAACTCGAAGCAAAATGGAAGGAGACTGTGATACCTTAAACTCTCTCGCTAAACGCAAAATGGCGACGAAGCAGAAAGGTACTCGGATATGCAGACGCGAAGCTCTGATATCGGAGTGAAGACCCACCGTTTTTCATCACTGCCGAAGCTCAGAGCGGGAGTAGTCCAGGCCCCGTGAGGGGCACATTTACCACCAAAATGGGGTTTCACTTATTTTTGCCCTACGCCCCCATATCAATCTGTGGTTGCGGCAGCTGCCCACCGCAGCTATATTTTGTCCTCTAGGTTACCCCAGTGGACAGGCTTGCAATGTTCTCATAACTACCCCCTGCCTGCAGGGGTGGTGGTTGGAAGGTGGGAGAAGCAAACTCCCACCTGGTTACTTATTAAAAATAGTAATTTTGAATATTACAGGACTTTTAAAAATAGCCACCAGCAAGNGGACTTTTAAAATAGCCACCATCAAGCCCACGAGTGGACTCGGTGGTGGATATAAAAATGTTTAAATTTGGTAATGTTGATTCTAAATACCAGAAGTAATCATTTAAAACGCGCGACGTCGTGAGGGCGTGGTCCAGGAAAGGAATTAATTGTGATTTAAATAAGATATTCCCCTTGCCAGTTACTGAAGGTAACCGGACTGGTAATTAAAAACGTAACAGCAAGGTGCTGTTGACTATAATAATAAGAATGTAATCTAAGTTTTGTTTTAAAATTACATTGAAGATGTTGTTTAGTAAGTTAATTGTATTTTATATTACGTTTTTGCTTGTATGTGTGAGCTACTCTGACGAGCGATTGAGTTTGGTTATAAAAACTTAGTTTAGAACGATTATATTTCACGTAAACACGTCGCGGGCGTGTATTTATGACTACGAAAAAGTCCGTAGAATTGTTAAAAATGCTTGAAAAGCGAGCAAGAAATGTTAACTTTTAGTTTTGCGGGGCTAGAGTTCTCTGATTGGCCGAGAGGTCTCACAGAGGGCGGGACCTACACTGCCGCTCACAAGATGGCAGCACTGTCGTATTTTTACGTAGAGACACTTTTGAGGTTGTGATTTTGCATCGGGAAAATTATAAGTTAAAATTTAGAATTTAGGATTATAATATTTATGAAGTGCCAGAACACTTGGATTTTAGTATGTGTCCCAGTTAGAGGTTAACAAGTGATTTTAAAATTCTGAAAAAATTTCTTGCAATTATTAAGTAAAATTGAAGTCGTTTAGAGCTTTTAATTAGTTATTATAATATTAATTGATACGTTCAAGAGTTTAATTTCTCATTATAATAGTAATTTGCCTGCTGAGTGCAGCTGGGTTTATTTAAAATATAATAGACAGTGCTGCGATCAGCAGGTGTCGGTTAAGTTCGCGGGGAAATGTTTAGCTCGTCAGAGTTTGTGTAATTGTTTTAGAAATACCAGGAGTTTCCGGAACGGCTTTAAGAAGGAAATATAATTTAATCAACATTCGGAAAAGTACTGAGAGCTTCTAGGGGCAAAATGGTTTTTCCCTGTGGTTCAGTTATTGTTTGGCATCTTGCCATGTAAGGTAGGAAATGTGTCATGATGGCTGAGAAATTACACTCAGACAGGAACCGCACTAGCGAGCTCATGTTCTCGAGCGTTTCTCCCAGTCCTCCTGACAAATTTCGAGGTGCTGGCTGGTTGGTTCTGAAACCGGCTGGGCGCGGTGTGGGTATTTCCTGCATTTCTGAGGGTGGAGTGGGGCCTGCAGATGCTGCTGGCCACTGAAGGCCGATCGACGCCTGCGCGTACGATCGGCTTCTAGGCAGGTTTTGTGCGTCTGAAATTTTTTGGTATTGTGCCAAGTTTCGAGCCGGCGCTGAAACTGACTTGGGCCTTAGTTGCATTTGTGCCTTGGCCTTTTCTGCCTGAGTTCGGCGTTTCTGCACTTCCTCCAAAAAATTTGGGGCAGAGTTTTGAGGTGGACTGATGCGGGCCGTGGCAGTTGCAACAGATTGGATTAAATATGTAAATAAAATAAATAGGCATGAACCAGCCTGAGTTAGCTGTTATCGACAAATATGTAACATCTGTATAACATTCCAAGAAGGAAGTAAGCTGGAGAACAAACAACAGAACAAAACAAGACAACGGAAATGTAACATAAATATAATTCCGAGCAGGAGTGGAGAGATTTGGCGTGGAGAGATTTGGCGTGGAGAGATTTGGCGTGGAGAGATTTGGCGTGGAGAGATTTGGCGTGGAGAGATTTGGCGTGGAGAGATTTGGCGTGGAGAGATTTGGCGTGGAGAGATTTGGCGTGGAGAGATTTGGCGTGGAGAGATTTGGCGTGGAGAGATTTGGCGTGGAGAGATTTGGCGTGGAGAGATTTGGCGTGGAGAGATTTGGCGTGGAGAGATTTGGCGTGGAGAGATTTGGCGTGGAGAGATTTGGCGTGGAGAGATTTGGCGTGGAGAGATTTGGCGTGGAGAGATTTGGCGTGGAGAGATTTGGCGTGGAGAGATTTGGGGGGGAGAGATTTGGCGTGGAGAGATTTGGCGTGGAGAGATTTGGCGTGGAGAGATTTGGGCGGCTTTTAACATCGAGGTCTTGAGAGCCGATGAGGGTGAAGCAAGGTGAGTACGGAACAGCGCCGGAATGAAAGGGCGGGGGAAACAGGAGATCCCCGAGAAAACCCGCCGACCAACGGCATCGTCCGGCACGATTCCTACACGCGAAAATCCGGGTGCGACGCCACCGGGAAAGAGAGTCCGGTTCGTCTACGTGGGAGGCGATTAGTTTGACCACTACACCACGGCCCCCCTCCCCCTCTTTATACTTCCAAACAGGAATGTACAGCAGTCAGATGACACCAAAAAACGACGCAACACAACCAGAATTGGTGGTCAAACAAACGAGTTTGAAATATGAAGAATATTACAGAAACCGGACCAACAACGAAGACAGCACACACGAACACGATGGCTGGAACATATGCACATATGGACGACGCGACGGCACTACAGACGAGAAATAGCAAGCTTCTTTCGACGACAAGTACGACGGTCAGTCTGCAGGTGTCTCTCGGACTGTGCGCCTCAAGACCGGGACATGTATCAGTTCCCGAAACGTCGCATCTGTTGTCATCGAAGGAAGCTTGCTATTTCTAGTCTGTACTGTCGTCGATGTGCCGTCCATATGTACACCTGCTCCAGCCATTGAGTTAGCTTCTGCTGTCTTCGTTGTTCGTCCAGTGTTTGTAATGTTCTCCATATTCTGTACTTGTTTGTCTGTTTGGCAACCAATTATTATTGTGTTGTGTCGTTTTTCTGATGTCTTCAGTAGTAGGGGTATGCTGATTGTGGCACAAGGGCAAGGGATCTGGTGCCGTGGCGCCGTCCGCCATCATGGATGACGTCACAGATGCCGTCCGCCATCTTGGAATTTCTCGTTTTACCCTCAAAAGCTACTATTTTCCTCTTGAAATCGGTCTTTTTGACTCAAAATTTCCCTTCTTTCCCTCAAAATTTCACCGTTTTTCCAAATATTTGTGAAAAAAAATTTTTCTCCTCAATGTGGCTGACTGATTCCTCAATGTGGCCGAGGTTTCCCGAAATTCAGCCACAATAAGGAAACTGAGGAGCCAATAAAATAAAATGAATTAAAAATAATTTTTTTAAAAATTAAATATATTAAAAAATTAAACAATTTAAAAACGTGAGTATTGAGTGTTATATATCAACTTGTCTTTTCAAGGCGCATACGAAAGTGATGTCATATCGATTATGTAACCCAATGTCAAGACCGCTATAGTGGATTTAAGAGGTGTGCCCCTACCCCCTTTCCATTTCACAACTCAGTACCATCAACCCACCTTACCAACACCCCTCACCCGCACCTCAACCACTGTACAATCTCGTCACCCCTCTTTATCCCTTCTCCCACTACCCCCTCTATCAAACCCATTTTTTTTTAGAAAAACATTTAATAATTAAAGCGATTTATATCACTGCCCCAAACATTGTCGTTGGAAATTACATTGAAAGTATAATTCATAATCCCCCCCCCCCCTTTTT
>NQII01007489.1:79032-94663 GCA_002778355.1 Clitarchus hookeri
CAGTAAAATGCACCGAAAATGTATTTTAATGCAAAATCGGTTTATAAAAGTTAAATTATGTAAATTTAACATTTTCCCATGACACTTGGTAACATTAAAAAAAAATGTTAATGGAGGGACAGGGATTTGAAACCACAGCCTCTCGAATAGGAGGCTCAGTGGTATTCTGACCACTGCGCTACTTAAGCAACAACTGGGAGTTTTTTTCTTAAAATCTGCTACAATAGAAAGAAGCTGCCATTCCCTCGTACAATTACAGATATTTTTAATGTATTACATTTTTTGTTACATATTTTTTCATTCAATGCATTTATGGCTCATGACCACATTTATTGGAGAGCTTTTTCAGTTAAAATTAATCGTATTTACCATTTTGAAATTTTTTTATAGGCAATGTCGTATTAAAAACATTTCGTTATTTTCAGTTGGATACTGAGTCATATGTGCCTATGCATACATTGATTGTTTTTATTTATTCTTTTTAAATAATTATGTAGCAGACCACATTTTTTTCGCAAGTCGGCTCGTAAGCAAGCGAATATGTAGAGGCATTTAGGCAGGGGAACATAATTTGCAATCTCTTAGCAGGCTCGTGAAATTCAGTATGCAATTATCATCTCTAGCTTCAAGCAAATATGTCTGTTTCTGGTACATATATATTACTTTTTATAGGCACAGGTTATGTCAAATCGAAAATATGTATTTATTAATAGGTTTTTTATTAATGTGAAAAACTTAAGTATGCTTTTTTATTTTTACCAAAATTGTACATAGGGCATAGCGGAACCATGCAAAAAGTTCTCTCAACTTCATTTCCGGTCTCCTCTCCTGAAGTCTAGTTATTACACGATGTCGGAATTTGCAAATTATTCTCTACCTCGTTAATTTTGTTGGCATACATATTGTACACTAATTATTTAAATGTATGTATATGTGACCAATCCATTGAATATGAGTAACGGCTCTCTGCACAAGTATGATATAATCATGATATGGATCAGCATCTACCAACACTTTTAAAAGCATAGTCGTCTATGGTTTACGAACTAATAGGCCCTTGAGACTGGGAATGTACGAGGGCAGCTAGGGTGATAATCATTCGTGCCCTTCTCAAACATTATTCCTTCACAATCCTCACCAATCCTCACTAACTCTTCGATCAAAGCCAATCCCTCGTTCGTTTCTTCGATCAATCCTTCGGTTTGTACACCCTCCCAAACATATAGAAATTACATTCATTCGCCATCTCCAAAATTTGTAAATGTTGACTGAATTAACGTTTTGTATGCAGTAAACTATCCATGTATTTTTATACTGAAGTCTTTATTATCATTCTACATGCAGATCTTTCTGATAATAGTCGAGTGCTCATAACACCACGCTAATGTTTAGGGGAAAAAAGGATACGACACACAAAAATAAAAATTAAAGAATTATTTTATAATAATAATTTATTATTATTTTGTAATTACAATTTTAGAAGAAAACAGTTTATCACATCATGCGATACATTACCGTTCCTTCAGTTTACTAATGATTGAAGATATCTCAACAATGCCCGAGAAATACCCACGTTTTTGCAGGTCAATCAAATGTTTATCAACAAGTTCATTCGGGTCTTCGGGAAATACGTAGTCAGTATTCTCAGAATCTTCCGCCTTCTTCATGTCGCTCGTTGCAGCAAATGAACTAGCGTTCTTGACGCCTTCGGCCTTCTTCACGCCACTTGTTGAAGGAAACTCGCTGGTGAAATGTGTGGGAAGGTCGAGAGAATCATGATCCTTCGCATCAGATACTTCATCAACACTGTCTTCATTGTCATTATCATCAATGCTGTCTTCATGATCGTCTTCGCCTCCTGTTTCATCCTCAATATCAAGTTTACTTTTCTTTGTAGGAGTCACATAGTCACCATCAGTATTTATAACCGACGACAGTTTAATTTGAAATTCGTAGTGGGTGAAGGTACATCCATAGAAGTAAGCTCTATAGCAGACTTCGTACAATCATTGGCTTGCATCATATTCATGAAAAAAATTGACGTTATTTCTACAGTAGCAACTTGTGTATCTACTTTTCCTAGCTACTACTCTATATATATAAACTTACTGGCACATTTTGTCAGTGGGATTTGCATTTTTTATGCATCCATTCAACCAGACATTTGATCTATTTCCTTGATCACATTACCATGCAGTTACGTCTTCAACAGTTTCTTACAAACAAGTTCTTTGAACAGCTTTAAATCATGGCCACACTTAAAGCAGACAACTGATACACACACCATGTGCACCACAATCAGCACCACATGCACCATAATCAGTACCACATGCACCACAATCAGCACCCCATGCGCCACAATCTACACCAGATGCACCACAATCAGCACCACACACACCACTACCGACACCATATGCACCACAATCAGCACCCCATGTACCACAATCAGCACCACATTCACCACAATCTACACCAGATGCACCACAATCAGCACCACACACACCACTACTGACACCATATGCACCACAATCAGCACCCCATGTACCACAATCAGCACCACATTCACCACAATCTACACCAGATGCACCACAATCAGCACCACACACACCACTACTGACACCACATTCACCACAATCAGCACCACATTCACCACAATCAGCACCACATGCACCACAATTGACACCAGATGCACCATAATCAGTACCAGACGCACCACAATCTACACCAGATGCACCACAATCAGCACCACACACACCACTACTGACACCACATTCACCACAATCAGCACCACATTCACCACAATCAGCACCACATGCACCACAATCGACACCAGATGCACCATAATCAGTACCAGACGCACCAATACCGACACAATCAGCACCACAAGCACCACAATCAGCACCTTCAAATGATGAACTTCAAGTCATTTTCTGATGAAATAGATATCGTCCATTGAGTTATATGTTTTCATAAGAGACAATTTAATATTTTTCGCGTTGGTGAAGATGGCCACGGACTCAGGTCTCAGCGTTGGGGCGGGGAGTGTAATCGATCCCGCTCATCACCGCCCGTAGTTACGCCACTGTCCTTTTCAATCTGAGCTATTGTATCACGTTAGTTAACCACTGCAATATCGAATAACCAAAATACTTCGCCTTTGTGTTGTTAGACTATGAATGTAACATTTCGTATGACAGAATTCGGTTAAGTGACCCGTACGGCGTACACGTATGAGTCTGGTTTGTGAGTCAAAATCGCCTAGGGCTAGAGTCGCCAGATGTACTGTTTTACCCGGAACAATTCTGTTTCTGTACATTTTGTTCCACGTACTGTTCTTGTCTGTTACGGTACGCTACAGATTGACTGCATAACCTGATATAATACAGAGGTAAAAAGGGACTTTCAGATAAAAAATAAGAAAAGGCCACAATGAAAAAGTATTTATAAAAACGTCTGTATAAAATTTTTGATCTACTCAGTACATGCTTGTTTCTATGTTTGGTTTATAAAATGTATATCAGTTATGCGTGAGTTTGGCCTTTATCAATTTAGGGCGTTTCAAAACGCAGTGTCTCCGACACTTGAACTAATTTTCCTTCCCAAATATCTGGCAACCCTAACCCAGGCTGCAATTGCCATAACTAGTACGTGTGGGATTAGAAAAGTCGGGCGCCGGATTTTATGATCCGAGCCTGAACATGGCTCGACAAGGTTTTCGGAGGGACTCGTATCGGTTTGGCTCCCTGCTGGCTCGCTATTGGTTCATAAGCGAGTGATGAATCGGGAGCCAGATTCGTATATCGACACGCGCAGGCAATATAATATTGTGATTAGTTCTGTACTGTAACTGTATAAGATGTAGGCTTCCATGGAAAACAACTTACGTCTCCATTAGATACTCTAAAGTAGTTTTGGTAGTCATTACGACCATCATCACTAATACAGCTTAATAAATTTAAACGTGTGAATCTTGGTCTGTCTGGCAACCTGTTCTTAACTCATATTTTCATTTTTATATTCTTTGATTTCTCGAATACACCACATTCGCCTAACGATCACTCAGCAGCAACTTGCTTCGACAAACTCTTTTTCGGTACTGAAATGTCAAACTTCGGAGTATTTTCGTCTCGTGTGTGATCAAAAATATCAAGAGTCTGGTTCGTGAGCCAAACTCGTGCATGTATGGGCGCCTTAAAACTTGCCTCTAACTGCAAAATGAATTGCGTTATTTGCACAGTTTTAGACACCAATTTGTTCCATGTTTAAGTATGTATGAACATCTTGAATATTTAAAAACAAATTTCAGTAGCATTAACATACTATTTCCAAACATTTGGGAAATAAATTAAAAAATTTAGAAATACAACCTTATTAGTCGCTATGGAATTTAGGATTTTTATCGGATACTGACCAGAAGAAACGTTAAATTTGGAAAATCAGGAGTTTGTATAGGCTAACTTTTTGAAGAAAATAGTTTTTCGTTAGGGCGCTGGTCTAAAAAAAAAATTCATGTTTGTACGAAATACTGCCCGATTTTTACAAGAGCTATTTCTTTGTGTAAAAATTTTAATAGTGTATATTATTTTGCATATGGCATTTATAAATCACAATTTTAATGTTTTTGAGCGTTCACTTACCAAAATGAGATAATTAATATTAAAACAAAATACCATGAGATACTTCAAGAAATATTTAAAATCACACTATGAAATGTTTTCGTAATTTTTAAAAATTGCTTAAAATAAGAAAATGTTTGAATTTTTTTTATTTCTGGCAGTTTATTATTTTTGTATAGTAATTTTTGCTAAGCATACTTTGAAGTGAATTAAGACATGACTCTCTCAGTCACCCTAGTTAAATTTTCTGCAATTTGTTTTCGTATAATTTATATGTACGTCCTATAAACATTAAAATTGTATTTTGACTTACTAAACTGTAAAAAAAATATGCTGTATAAAATATTTTTATGTGAGGAAATAGTACATGTTTGTAATGTATAAACAATGAACGGTATTTTGTTGTTAATTTATAAAACATATATTTTTACAGTCAGTATGTTTTTACAGTACAGCCGCATGCTTGTTAACCGCTTTTCTTCTTAATCGGTATTCTTCCGCAATATGTAAAATTAAAATTGCCACGGGCCTAGTGATTTCATTTATGCGCCAGTCTAGTGAAAATTTTAAATTGTTACGAACTTTATCTGTTGGTAATAATAAGTTAATTCGTACTCTATAACGTGTATAAAGCATAAAAACGTCAACTTGATCTCCCACAATTGAAAAAGTTTACACTCATAATACCATATCAAGATTTGGAAATATTTTACTGAAAGGCGTTGGAATGGAAAAAATTTGTTATTTTATATTTTTACCGTATAATGTTCAATTTTTAGACTGTGACTACCTTTCCCTCGGACATGTGTTTTTTTAGTTTGCATGGTTTCTACAAAATGAAATGCCAAAGTAAATATTTTACTGTTATTGTAATGTACAAATAAAATAAACCAAACTATTTGCAGAACATGTAAAAAAAAGGCAACTGAATGATCTTGTCTTATTATATTTTAAGGTACATTTAGTAAAAGTTATTTTATATAAATTTAGGGACAGCCACAAATAAAAGATATGCAAGAATTTCCTTATTTTCAGCAATGTTTTGAAGTTGTAAAAACATTTCCTTGTTCAACTTTATAGAAGTCTTGTAGTAGCTCTTGGAATCATCTTTCATTGTGAATTATTTCATTTCTGTACGTAAGATGGTTTTCACTATTTGTAAATTTCTAGGAGAGTAAAATTGTGATTTTTACATGTATATATACAAGAATTGTGGACTCAAAATTTGTTTGCAAAGAAAGTGTCTAAAAGTTGAACATTGTGTGGTAAAAATACAAAATAACACATTTTACCATGCCCAATACCCTTAATTCGCTGCCAACGTAACAGGGAGTACGGTTGCTAGTGTTTGCGGTAGGATTTATTCAATAAATGCGCAGTTATTTATTTTTTTAAAGGTTGAATTCAAAAGTACTCACTTTACCGCGAACAGCCTTTAAAATGGCAAAACTCCATTATTAATAAATAAGCGGAACCATTGCAATGCAAGGCGAACAAGGACCCGATACAGGACGAACAAGCACCCGGTACAAGGCGAACAAGGACCCCAGACGAGGTGAACAAGGACCCCAGACGAGGTGAGCGAGGACTCCCGATACAAATAGCGCCGCCGAAAATTTTTTCTGGTAGTCTGGCATGTGGGAACCGGATGGTGTGAAAATCTGCCCATGAGTTTCACGTAGTGGATGAGAAAAATACCAGGCTTGAAAGCTTCAACCCTGAGCGCAAACCAGGCTTTGACGGAGTATCCTTTCTCCAGTCAGGAATGTAGGCGTGGGTGCGCGTATTTTACAGACCGCACTGAAAGTCCCCCGAGTCTGGGAAGTCTGGTGTGGTTCCGAAAACCTTCAAGGCCTGGGAAACACAGACGAGATATAAGAAAATTTACTGCTACGAACTGTATACAATATCAGTATTTATTATATCTCAGGTCTGACTTCAAGCACGTGTACTGTGATGTTCCTATTTATAACTGAACCAAAGTGGTTTAGACCACAGACTATAGATAAAATAGACCGATTTTTCGTCTTATGCGCGTTTACCTAGCACAGACCTAACCCACACCAATACATCTCCCAAAGTCACATGGGCAACAGTTATAAACTTTTTTTTATATTTTAATTTTCATATGAAAAAAAATTACATTTAATCTAATTGCAATACCACATATAACCATCTCAAAGCTCTTGTTTACAAAAACAATATTCTAACCACAAATCCTATCCACTTCGTTTATAATAGTCGTATTGGCAGAAAGGCAGTCTAATTTTGGAACATGGAGAGTGTTTTTGCTCAGCTAGCGTGATGACTCCACCCCACATTCATTATACGCTTTGAAAACGCCCAGGACTACTCTACAGCCAGTAATAAACAAGAAGGTATGATATGAATGTCTCACGTGCAACCAAGTTGAGTAATTAAAATCCCGGCAACATGGCAGCAACCAATAAACAAAGAGTTGTGGCCCGGGTGTGTAAAGGATTACGCAGTCAAGGTTTCCGCCAAATTAATTTGCAAAATTCACGTAACTCTAATAATTGTACCTCGGCTATAATGGCATTTTAAATCACGCAACTCTCCGTCAAAACTGCAGTCGTTTCTTTTTCGGCCAGAAAAATGTTCGGGAGTTGTCTACTGCAAGGCAGGAAAATGTACGTCTAAATGATCCAATATATTTTTAATTGAAAATAACTGAGTTGGAGAGAGAGAGAGAGAGTGTGTGTGAGAGAGAGAGAGAGAAAAAGGGGGGGGGGGATAGAAAAATTTTACTACGTGTTACTGCAGTTTTATGCACAATGGCAGTGAGAAATGTTTGTTACTAGCAAATAGAAGCTCACAACAAGAATTATTTTTTGGAAGCAGTAGTGTTAGCGCAGTCGAAACGACCCTTATTTTGTCAGAATTAGTATACCGTTATCGCTGCTATGCATTTACTTTCTGTTCACGTTGTAGTATTACGATATGTGATGAATTGATTATTTAGAATTAATATTCATTATCAATTATGTTAGGGGCGAGTTAGTATAAGAGTACTCAATAAATGCAATAGGGTTTCCAATAAGAGGAAACGTTCATAAAGAGAAGTATATTAAGATATCACTGTTTCAATCAGTATTGTTTACATATGCGGGGGAGCCTATACTTTTCATAACGGTTGCCTAATGTCCGAGTATTGAGCACGTTAGAGAATGGATTTGGGCAGCATCGGGGTCTTGAGAGCCGATGAGGGTGAAGTGAAGCGAGTAAGGAGCAGCGTCGGAATGCAAGGGTGGGGGAAACGGAAGATCCTCGAGAAAAAACTGCCAAAAAGTTGCATAGTCCAACACGATTTTCACGTACGAAAAGCGACCCCTAGCATGTTTAGTCCGGCCTTAGTTCGGTTCTGTAGGGTGATTTGGACGTGCAGTTGTAGTGGTCAGTCCGCCTTGCTCGCCAGCGTCATGTGGAGAAAATGCCCTGTTTAAGGCGTTCCGTTGGCCTGCATTGTCTTCTGGTCTCGCGTAATCGTGCCCTGGTACCCAGTTTGGTGGAGAGGAATTTTTCTGTTTCAACCAGCACGCTTGGGCAATACCGTCCTTGTTGAGTTTTCTGCCCGCTGGCCTGATAGCATTTCTACGTGAAATTGCGCTTTCAGGCAGGCCGTCGAGTTAAAGGACTCCCCACGCCATCACAACACCTCGCTCCTCTTTTGGACAAGATAAATGCCTCCATCTCTCATGTGGCCCCGAGTTGGAAACTGTGACTTGATAATTTGGATTTTGTGTGCCTGGACACCTCTTCTGTCTTGCAGTCTTCTGGCAGTGGGAATATGGGTTGGTTTGCAGCCCTCTTCGATACGGTAGAACAATTTGTGGGTAGGAGTTTAAAGAAGAAGAAGGAAGCCTCGGTTACGAAACTGCCGACTTCTTCGCTCTTTCGGTGTAGCTATTGTGCGCGTCGCGTTTGTGTGTTGTAAATGACAAGGTATATGCGGTTCATGGTTATTTGAGCACTTTCGAAATCAACCTTTGAAAAATGTCGCTGCCCATATCTGCATATAATTTAACGGATGTGTAGACTGGCATGCTCGTACTAAGGTTGACACTGACGGAGAGAAAGCTGCTCCATTTCTTAACGTCGAATTAAAAGTGTTAAGTAAACATTTCTGAACGCTGAAACTATTTATTTGGCTTTCTATTTTTTAATGAATATAAGTGTAAGAATTAGAAAAATTATAAGTATTTACTTTTATAATAATTCCGCAGTTTCACTTGACCGACGCATGAATAAAGTGGCCAGGCCCATGGCATCATTAATTTTACATAATATGATGGAAGAATCCACAATGTACATACAAGTAGATCTTCAGCAGAGCTTACAAAAGTGCTCAGTTTACCGAGAACAGCCTTTAGAAGTTATGGCATTGAACTTGAGTGCAGCATTGTGGTGTGCAAATCTTCCACGCGCACGTGGCAGACACCTCGTGGGCGTTTTGCGATACCGTCAGCCTTTTAAATGTGTCACACTGTGAAATGTCTTTGAGGATGAAGTCGTGGCTCTAATTAGCGAGTTGAAATTAGGGAATGGGAGTGGAATATTAAATGACTTTGTACATTTAATCTATAATTGCGATTTTGAATTTAATAGAAGAGAGTAGATAGATAATTNGGACGCTTGGATGGACATGACATCTGGCAGAGGACCGGCAGTGGCATTGGCAGAGGATCAGAGTACTGACACTTGATATTGACCTTTGACATTGACGTCAAACGTCCCGTTTCCCCGGAAAACGCTCAACATTACTAGAATTTTCCTCAAATTTGCCCGAATTTCCCTCAAAACATGCAAATTTGACCTTGAAATTTGACCTTGACCTTGATATTGACCTTGATATTTGACCTTGATCTTGACTTTGACCTTTGTAGGGATCTGGTGAACAGGCTGCAGGCATCGGNCTTGACCTTGATATTGACTTTGACCTTTGTAGGGATCTGGTGAACAGGCTGCAGGCATCGGAGTCTCGGAGCCATCCACCATATTGGATTGCATCACAGCCACCATCTTGTTTATAGAATTTTCCATTTCATGCTTTGTCATTACATGCCACAATCTTGTGTCTAGAATTTTCCAGTTCATGCTCTGTCATGCCACCTCGTCATATTGTTTCTAGACACGACATGCTCAAAATGTCAAGAATTTCTCTCAAAATTTCCAGCATTTCCCTTTAAATCTGCAAAATTGCCTGCAAAAAGTTTTCTTACCCAAATTTGTACGAGTCACTCAGTCTAAAGAAAGCATGACATTGTTTCCAGAATGTTCAAGTTCATGCTATGTTATTCCACCTTTCATGCTGTATCATTCCATGCCATNAGCATGACATTGTTTCCAGAATGTTCAAGTTCATGCTATGTTATTCCACCTTTCATGCTGTATCATTCCATGCCATCATCTCGTTTCTAGAATTTTCCAGTTCATTCTCTGTCATTCCAAGTCAAAAACAGTCACCATTTTTAAAGAACGTCCCAGTGCATGCTCTGTCATTCCATGTCAACNCTCTGTCATTCCAAGTCAAAAACAGTCACCATTTTTAAAGAACGTCCCAGTGCATGCTCTGTCATTCCATGTCAACACCAACCATCTTGTTTTTAGAATTTTCTAGTTCAGCACCTTCTTGTGCTACTTAACAATCTCACTCCACCTTCTTACAAGCATATTCTACGACCCATGCGAAGAAAGCATATGCTAAACACACCCCTTCTAATTACACCAAGTACAGTATGTGTATATCCGACTCCCATAAACTTATAGGCATAGTTAGCAATAATTTCTGAATTCTTTAGTTGTCAACTTAATATCATAGGTATCGCCCCTGACATCGATNATAGGCATAGTTAGCAATAATTTCTGAATTCTTTAGTTGTCAACTTAATATCATAGGTATCGCCCCTGACATCGATCAGGGTGGTTGGGCCAATTATGCCTTAAACCATATTATAAGCATAGTAAGGCATAATTTCCGAACTGTTTAAGATATGGCCACCAAATTCATTTCATAGGTAACACTCTTGATGTCGATGAGAATGACAGGGGTAATTATGCCTTAATACCTCGTATAAGCATAGTTAACAATAATTTCCTAACTGTTTAAGNGATGAGAATGACAGGGGTAATTATGTCTTAATACCTCGTATAAGCATAGTTAACAATAATTTCCTAACTGTTTAAGATATACCCATCAAAATCATATCAAAGGTATCACCCCTAACGATGAACATAGTGATAGGGTCACGTATACTTCATGCTCTCTTATCAGTATATTTGGTAACCATTTACCATCCACCAAAGCTATAGTCACCCAATTCATAACATATGCATCACCTCCAACGAATGAAATGTCCGCACGGTCAAGTATACCCTAATCCCAATTATAAGCATAGTTGGCTGTCATTTCCTAACTGTTTAAGTTATAATCATTAAATTATTATCATAGGTATCACTCCTGATGACGAATAGGGTGGTAGAGTCAAGTATGCCCTAAGCCTGTGAATAAGCATAGTTGGCCACCATTTCCCAACTGTTTAAGATATAGCCACCAAACTCATATCACAGGCATCGCTCTCGACAACGACTGGGGTGGCAGGGCAATTATAAGCATACTTGACCACCATTTCCCAGGACATGTATGCCAGTACAGTTCTAATGATGTATATATTAAAATAACCATTGTATCAGGATGGGTTTAAATAATAATGTATGTATAAAAATATAAGTATGGATATGAATCTTTTCCTAAGAATGTTATAGTCATGAGAATGGTATGTCTATTGGAGAAATAATATTATGTGCGATATAATGAAAAGCGTTATGTCAATATGCTACTTATGACTATATATTGAAAATAATTTTGTTCGTAAATGTTATAGGCATGAGATTGAGAGGTACATGTTAGATATGGCCATTACGTTAACTTATACAACAGTCATGTTGACAAGGAAATGAAAATACATACTTTTAAAAATAAGAGGTCAACTTTTAAACTTACAGACAAAAGTGGATCGAGCGACCAGTATATTTATTCGTATTTTCAAGACTAATCTGATTAAAAAGATGTAACATCCATCAATTATAAAAAAAATTATAAAAACAAATTGTGTATCTAACATAATATAATTTATTTCACTTTTCAAACTTATAGAAAACACCATGCCAAGCAATATCTCTGGGAATTCATATTTCCAAAACGGATTTTTAGTATATGATGCTGCAACAATAGNAACACCATGCCAAGCAATATCTCTGGGAATTCATATTTCCAAAACGGATTTTTAGTATATGATGCTGCAACAATAGATTATGAAAAGCATAATTTTATAAATAAGTTATGTATTTAAAATAAATGCATTTTTATTTAACTTTAAAATAGTATATCAATCAGCATGCCTACAGATTCGTATTTTCAAAGAGAATTCGAATATTATGTAAGAAAATGTGACAATGAGGCAATGACCAGCACTATATTGCATTTTATAAGCATAGAATTGTGTATGTGAATATACCAAGTCTTATATATTTTCGGGTCTGTGCTTTCGACTCGAATGCTAATGTGACGCCATAAAATTTTATTATTCGCATGTATTCGATACCACAATGGCTTTGGTAGGCATAAGGATTGATCTCAGTTTTTTTAAAGTAATTATCTAACTAGTCTGAGCCACGAATACAGGATAGTGATTGACTTACCTGAGAACGTGTTTTAAGTGCATTACGCCTACATCAGACAGTTACAAACTTAGAGGAACAGTTGGACATCATTCGACGAGTACCGGAGTTAGGAACATGGAAATTGGAACGTATCAGACTAGTGCAAGTCTATCCGAGATGAAAAATAAATTTAGCTTTAAGCCTTTTTTAGAAGCATAAATAACCACCATTTTCCAACCCTCGAAGTTATAGTCACAAAATTCGTATTATAGGTTTCACCCATGCCATATAGTCAATTTGTTCGAATACGATATTGGGTATTTATAATATATTTATATATAAATATATTATATACTTAACTTTTAAGTATTAAAACTTACAGACGTAATATAACGTTTGCATGTCAACTGGCGTGTATTTTAAAGGCGAATTTAACTGTGACATTCGAATCAGCTATTGTATGTGTCCATACCCCCGACGCCATACTGGATTTAATAGGAATAACTATGACTGAAGGATTTTAAAGTATGTTGGCAAGCAGCTTATGTATGGACTCGTGTAGTGCCAAAAAAATATTTCAAAATTATTGTAAAAAACATTACTTACGTTGTATACCTAATAATCAATAGGTATTTTTACACACGTACTAATAAATGTGTCTGACGGCAATAAACACTGCATTGGAAATGCTTAAAGGAAAAATAATAGTCCTGACCCTTTTTGTTAATGCAAAACTGTTTGCACTAGGGCAGCCGACATCTAAGTCTACATTGCATGCACACAACGCACACATATGCATACACACCGATGTACGAACTAAAATTAAATTAATGTATGTATTTATCGATCCATGCATAATTGACGATAATCTGGGTTTTTTTATATTTAAAATGAAGAGTAAAATTTCAAGGTATACTCAGACATAATGGTCAAAAATCAAATTTAAAAAATGTTTTGAAGAATTTTTCACTTAGGGTGCATGGTTTTCAAGAAATAAGTAAAATAAGAAACTTGACTCTATGTAAGCCGACAAAAAAGTCAAAATTCAATGAAAAAACATACGATTCAGCTATATAGTCTACACGAATGATTCATTATATTTTGATAACAATTGCAAGTATTCAAATTTTTTCTAAATATCCTTATTTATAGGACTAAGAAAATGAATGCTCATATAAAAAAATGGATTGCTTCATACGCGTATCGATTAACTTAATATTTTTGTTTCACATAAAATATCCACATTTGATATATTACATGCAGCACACAACCGGACATTTCTTTGAGAATAATTTGAATATAGCATAAGTCATTTTAAATTCTCTTTCTAACGCATGGGGCTTGAGTCATCCAATTTCCACATTCGATTTTATGGACGTAGATATTTCCAAACTTGATTCTTCAAGACCAATTCCAACATAACATCACAATCGATGCTTATGTACATATTTACAAATAAAAGTTCATTATCTATAATAAATTAATTTGTTCATTGTTTTAAAAACTTGGAAACGCATGTATATCGTATGATATACACTGGAGAGACAAAAAAAACTGGTATGGAACCAATCAGAGTAACGCGATGCGGTAGGCAGCGCCTTTATAAGACAACAAGCGTCAAGTTGCTAGATCGGTTACCGCTACTACAATGACAGGTTATCAAGATTTAAGTGAGTTTGAACATGGTGTTATAGACGGCGCACGAGAGATGGGACATAGAATCTCCGAAGTAGCGATAACTTTTGGATTTTCGCGTACGACCATTTCACGAGTGTACTGTGAATATCGGAATTCTGGTAAAACATCAAATCTTCGACATCGCTGTGGCTGGAAAAAGATCTCGAACGAACGGGACAATGAACGATTTACGAGAATCATTAAACGTGATAGACGTGCAACCCTTTCTCAAATTGGCGCAGATTTCAATGCTGGGGCATCAACAAGTAACAACGTGCGAACTATTCAACGGAGCATCATTGATATGGGCTTTCGGAGCCGAAGGCCCCCACGTGTACCGTTGTTGACTGCACGACACAAAGCTTTACGCCTCGCCTGGGCCCGCCAACACCACCGTTGGACTGTACATGATCGGAAACACGTTGCCTGGTTTGACGAGTCTAGTTTCCAATTGTATCGGGCGGATGGACGTGTACGAGTATGAAGATATCCTCATGAATCCATGGACCCTACATGTCAACACGGGACTGTTCAAGCTGGTGAAGACTTTGTCATGGTATGGGGCGTGTGAAATTGGCGTGAAATGGGACCCCTGATACGTCTAGATACGACTCTGACGTAAGCATCCTGTCCGATCACCGGAACTCATTCATGTCCATTGTGCATTCCGACGGACGTGGACAATTCCAGCAGGACAGTGCGACACCCCACACGTCGAGAGTTGCTACTGAGTGGCTNTCCATTGGCCACCTAAATCACCAGACATGAAATTTATTGAGCACATCTGGGATGCCCTGCAACGTGCTGTTCAGAAGAGATTTCCACCGCCTCGCACTCCTATGGATTTCTGGACTGCCCTGCTGGATTCATGGTGTGAATTGCCTCCTGCATACCTTCAGACATTGGTCGAGTCCATGCCACGTCGCCTTGCGGCACTTCTGCGTGCTAGCGGGGCCCCTACGCGATATTAGGCAGGTGTACCATTTTTTTTGCTCTTCAGTGTACCTACATACGCTTTTATTTTTAAGGTAATTGTAAATATCACGTCACAACAGCTGAATAAGGATAATTTTATATCTAATAAGTCTACATTAAATTAAATTTATTTTTTTAAAACGAGGAAATGTAAGTATATTATATAAATATACCATGCGACGAATGCAAAAACACGTTTATTGAAGAGGGATACATATATAAAGTCGGAATATGTGATTAAGTGCCTAAAGTTTAGGACAAGCCAGAGAATAGTACAGTGAGAGACAGGGTGGATAGCATGACATAATTTCAGAAGTTAAAATTCCACAGTCGTATTTTGTTACGAACAATGGGCACATGAAGGAACCCGTACACTGCTGACCAGTTCTGGACGATATCAACAGACAGACAGAAGTGAGGACCATTTCATTGTCGCAGGTATGACCAGAGCCAGTGACTTTCTACTCTATCATCCNAACAGACAGACAGAAGTGAGGACCATTTCATTGTCGCAGGTATGACCAGAGCCAGTGACTTTCTACTCTATCATCCAGTGACGTAAGGCAGCTTCACTACAACTAATGTGGCTGCATGAACACTCGTTATTCGACCATGTTCTGCACCACATTGAATTTTCTAAAGGCATAGGTGTGCTATTATTGTTAAAATAGTAATTATGAGCA
>NQII01007490.1:0-26434 GCA_002778355.1 Clitarchus hookeri
AACTTTATTACAATATTCGCCAATTTCAATATATTTTATCTCGAAATTATTATAAACATGTTAATTATTATTATCATAACTATCACAATAAGTTTTATTAAGTCCGATTATATATTCTGTAATATATAATAGAATTGCTGCTTTTTATTTACAGATTTAGGAATTTTTTTTTTAAATAATNGCTGCTTTTTATTTACAGATTTAGGAATTTTTTTTTTAAATAATTAAATTATCTTACACTTTAATATGTATATATACCAATTTTCGCTTACCTTAGAAAGTATATTAATTTCACTGAAATCTAAATTTTTACAATAATAAATTTTACAAACATTATTTAAATTTTATATTTTTTCTACACATTTTAAAATTTTCGTACCACAATTAGAACTCTTAAATATTTTTAAGAAGAATATAATTTAACTTCTCAAGCCAAGTTTTTATATGCTGTATAGCAATATTAAAATCTTTATTTATTTAATTTTTCTAAGAATCAAAACATTGCAATATCGCAACATAACATTTGTTATTCATTTCTACTATCATATTATTGAACTTGTGTAATAAATATTTTAATTTACAAATAAACTTTAAAAAAAGATATTTTTATAAATTTTCTAAAAAAAATTAGTATTATTATTACACAAAACAGACATGCCCAAAATCAGGTACAAGTTTATAAATCAAGAAGTGTTTCATCTAACATGCTTTATATAAAATTAAATAAAATAAATTTACAACTAATTCATCAAATATTAATTTTTTTCCAAATTTTTAAAGAAGTAATATATTCCATATTAGTTATGATTTCCATATTTTGTACATTTTTATCAAATTCTATGTTTAAATTTTGAGTAAATTTCCAAAATATTTGAGATGATACTATTGAAATTATGTTACTTTCATTAATTAGAAATTTTTTATTGATATAATAATAATGTAATAATTTGTTTAAATATAATTTTGTTACATATTATTTTAATTTTCTAATAGTAAAATTGTATAATAATAATAATACGATATTTTATAATATACAGAATCAGCACAGAATGCTTCTGCTGCCATTCTAATTTCATTTTTTTATTTAGAATTTAAAATTTAAATCACAGTTAACTAAATTATTTATTTTAATATTAAATTTATTAATATATAAAAGAGTGAGTAGTGAAAATCATTTTTAATATCTGTACCTGTCATATAGGTCTTCGACGGCACACTTGTGTATGCTTTGGTTACATGCAAGTTAAAGAAAACCATTGTAGCATAATTTATAATTTTCTTTTAAGCGCAATCTTATTATGGTTTAGTTTCTTTATGTAAGTATCATTCGGCTCTGTTAGACTCGCCACTTCGTCCCTATAGGTTAATACTATATACTTGTAATACAGACTGTGGTAAATTTATTCTAACTCTATTTTTTTGCGCGTTACATTGTTATATTCTTTTTAAATTTTTAAATTCATCTTGCTATACCAACGATTTATTATTTTTCGACAACTCAATTTAGTAGTAATTTGTGTTCTCGACTGTTTAAAAATCCTTATTTTTAAATAGGTGTTAGGAAAATTAAAATCTATGTGTCTTATAACTCTGCGCTTTATTTAGCGCCACAGTATGAACTATAAATTTCACAGTACTACTCACTGTGTGTACAACCATGAGAAATCTACCTGCACAAAGATTCTGCCATTTTGTCACTCCAGAATTCGTCATCTTTTTCGATGATTTTATATGTCATGCTCCAGGAAGTGTAAACAACAAAGTAACAATATTTTCAGTCTGTTATGTGCAACTACCCTTGCACTTGATAATTATTATTCGTTTTACCCCCAGAATTGGTTTCCCGTTCACAATTGTGCAGTTATTCATAAAAATCAGTAAAAATAACCTTTAATAAAAATCTTTCATATCACGAATATCTTACACAAATACAAAAAATCTGGTTTAACTGATAAATTTTCTAGGCAATACAAAATTGCTATTCATAATACAGATATTAATAAACATGTTTACCTGGCTATCAATGACAGCTTCTTTCGAATTTGGTACACATATTCTGAAAGAGAGCACTTAACTTCCTCCATGGCATAATTACTCACCAAACTATCTATTATAACAGAATTTTACCTCACTGAGTATTATTTAATAGGACTACAGGAATATTATTATGAAAGTTAAGATAAATAGTACATTTAAAAAGGCATATTATGTTGCACCATGAAAAGGATACTCAGAATCTACTAATAAGCCACATTCTATTACCTATTTTCCATGTTCTTCCACCATTTTGCGCTTTACTACAGGTTAGTTGGCAACGCCGTTCTTTGTATCTTTTGTACTGATGTTCCCATACAATATGAAGTGAACTAAGATTTCCAAGATGTCGTGGCCATAATGTTTCATGCACTGCCCAAATTTGAAGCTGTTAGCAATGTCCTCCTCTTTACATTCCACAGATGACGACATGATTGAAACATATTTATTTTCTGAAGATGATATTTCTCTTTATCAGTCGGCATAAGTCCAGCGAGAAACGGTTTTTCCTTCATAGAGCTCTGATGCTGTTGTTATATTATCTGATTCATCAATGACTCCGTTAATTAACCTGTGAAATTGTATAGAATCATTGCTTCGTTTAATCGTGTCTATAGTAAAATTTTATTAAACCTAAGCAAGCGTCATACTGGTTTTAACTGTGGAAACAAAGTTACTTAATGTAATACTCTGTACAAGTATATATATTTATAGAAACAGTGTACTATTTTTTTTGCATTTACTGTAACGTATATAGTTTAAAAAAGTTACCACTTTTTTTTTACGAAATATTTACCCAGGGACAAAGTTCATATTACTGCACTCTTAAGTCCTAATCAGAGATATCAGTGAGTGAAATAACATTCACTCAGTTCATAAGCTACTTGTGATAGGCGAATCAATCAAATTAATTGGGAACAAGTGACTTATAGCAGTGCAATTCTTGAGATTCAGTGGAAATCAAAACTAAATCAGTGAAATTCAGTCAGTAAATTAATAAGTTATCTGGCACTGATTATCATTTGCCCAACTTTCACTGCTTTCACCGACTTGGCTCAATTTTCATTGTCTGAAATTTGATGTATGAGCATGTTTAGAAAATCTTCACCGTTTCACATTTTAGACACTTAACAAATATTTATAATTATTTTCGTAATGCTTCAGTCGCATTTTAATCATGTAACACACAATATAGCGGTGATATTATCATGAAAACATTTCATCGCCAGGCATACAGAGTGTAGAAATATTTTTTTATCTAGCAGACAAACATTCTTGTAAACAGTAAAGTTTCCAGTGTAAATGAGTGGGTGGACCTAAGTCTCACTCAGACACAGAGCAAAGTACACATACGAATACGTGTATTACACTCGCAAGTTATAATTTTCCATAAATAAAACAATTATACATTTTTCAATGTGACTGGGTTGGATAATGTGAAACATTAAACACTTTCTACGCTATTATTCTTTAGTTTTACACTCTGTGTTGGTTTTATCACTTCGATGACAGTTAATACCTAAGTGAAAATATAATTTAAAAATAGTAGAAGATGTTTTGAGCGCGACATGTAATTGATTGCAGTGTATAGAAATGTTTCGTATATCCATAACAACATGATAAATAAAATACGACTACACTCGTACACCCCTTCCTTCTTCTAAGGAGGACGTAAGCATCTAGGCAAGACGTAAGTAGTTGGAGATAATGACAGCCGTCTCGCATATGTTTCGAGCTGTGCGAGTTGTCTCGTTATGTGCGCTGCGCTCGCTTAGGCCCTCAAATCTAGTCAACTTAATATGTCATTCAGTATTTCGTTCGCTTTCTTATTTTTCTTTCTTACGTTGCCAATAATAAATAATAGAAAGTACGTGCTATGGAACAAGAAAAATTTAAGAATGTACATACTGAGCTTGCTTTTGCAATCTATTTTCCCACCAAGCACGATATATTATCTTTCTTGAAGCGCTTCTGATGGAAGGTCATATATATATATAAACGTGTATTTTCTTTTGAATATCGCCGTTTTTTTGCAACATTGTTCAGGAAATAAAGTGTTTAGTTCATCTCTGATACGTATTGGAGTTCTTCTAGGTTTGCGGGCCACACAGTCTGCGATACAAATATAAATTGCAATTTGAGAAAGGAAGCGGTTATCGATAGGACCATCTTCACGCGCGTATTGTGTCACACTGACTGCCCTTGAACTCTCAGTGGAAGACGTGCCTAACGATGATGCAAGGAAATAAACAAATGTAAAGCTAGTTTGGCAGTTCGCCCCGCAATGCCCAGAAGCCTTAATAAAGAACTGTTTTATGTCATATCCGAGAAAAGTAATTGACCGATTCTTACCATATTACCATATTTGGCTGACAAGAGGTACAGCGGAAGGTGATTTTTAAATTAATGTTTTAAGTAGTTCAGACAATTATTTTCAAAATGACGGCCATATAACTTGTATTAGTTTCGTATGCAATATCGTCGAAACCATGCAGTTAATTCCAAACTTATCTGTGTATGCTGGCAGCATATGTTAAACCATAAAATGTGTGCACAGAAAGTATTTTTGTCCACCTTTTTTGTATATAGCATCTCATTAAAAATTTAAAATATTGTCATACGTCCGGAAAAATCAACAGATTCCACTAAATTTGGGACCAGGAATAGTATTATAGCATGTCGTGTAAANAAAAATCAACAGATTCCACTAAATTTGGGACCAGGAATAGTATTATAGCATGTCGTGTAAACTGATATGGAATGGGAGACCATGTGTCCTGTAAGATTTTTTTGAGTAAGTCATAGACCAATTTTTTAAAATGGCCACCATATAAATATTTTCTTTCAGTGTGTTATATATATGAAACAAATTTCAGGTTAAAATTGTATGATGGCAGTGTATATTAAAACAATGGAAAATTTTTCACAGTGTTATTTCACCGCAATTTTTAAAGATAGCCCATCATGAAAAAATTTAGATTTTAAGTAATATCTTGGCGACTAATCCACCTATTTCCTCTAAGTTCTTCACACAAGTAGCGTNGAAAAAATTTAGATTTTAAGTAATATCTTGGCGACTAATCCACCTATTTCCTCTAAGTTCTTCACACAAGTAGCGTTTCGGTAATGCATGTAAACTCACGTGTTTATAAGATACCCATACTCTTATTTTAATATTTATTGCCTTGTATTTATTTCACGTTAGAAAAAAACCTTTCATTTATAATATTAGTCTGATTCAATACGAATTTGTTGCTCCAAATCCTACCTTCATGAAGCAGTTAATTGCATGCTAGCTTACGATACAAGGTTTTCTGGGTTCGAGTACCTGGTAAGGCACGTGTGTATTTGTAATTAGATCTCTAATGTTGTTTATGTTTCTGGTTTCATCTCGAATGATGTTGCGGCAAACGAGACGTCAAGGTCTACANTTAGATCTCTAATGTTGTTTATGTTTCTGGTTTCATCTCGAATGATGTTGCGGCAAACGAGACGTCAAGGTCTACCTACCATCTAAGCTTTTAAGAACTTAATTAAAATTGTTTTGCACCTTTGTAGTCGAACGTAGGCTAGTTAGTTATTTCAGTAATTTTCTTGTTTAATTTTACTCTAATATAATTGTCAAGAGAATGTTGCCATTTTACGTCTTCTTAACCCATACGTGTCTCTTTTCTGCATATCTGTACGAGAAAATGTCAACCCTGATCGTACATGCAAATATGGTGCTTCCTTTTTGTGTGGACTATGAACGCTATAAATAAAAGTTAATAAAAGCTGAAAGATATGTATAAAAGAGAGACGATTACTTCTCAATATCTTATTCTGTACACACCGTATTCCAAAAAAAAAAAAATGTTTTTATTTTGTGTCTCACTAGGCATAGGAACGTATGAAGCTAATGATAAATTTAAACATGAGAAAAACAAACTTAATAGCGAAATTAATACAATAACAATACAAGTGTAAAATACTTGCATTTGCGGAGTAATGAAGTTTATTTGTTTATTGTTTTGAACTATGTGTATGTCATTCATTATGATTTCTAAAGTTAAAACATAAATTCTTAATACAACCTGAAGCAATTCAATGGGTATTCTTACGATAATAAGCTTGTGAATGCAATTTTATTATTCCCTGCAAAATTCTGCAGAGTGGCATGAAGTCAAAATATAGCGTGACGTATCACCCGGTATTTTTATCTTATATAACATACATGAAATTAGTATATTTTCGTGAATGCCTCTAAGACATTTTAATGAGATGTGCTGCCACGCCGAAACGAAGAGGAATCGCATATAGAAATTATTAATAACTGCTCCTGTGATGTCCTACACTGATACGCCGAGATAAAATACGTATTATCTTAGAAAATTAAGAAGCCCTGCGGGATATTGGAGATGCCTTCCTCGAATCACGATTTATGAGATAGGCAAAACAAGAAAATCGCTGCATCCTGGTATCTATAACATGAAAATAAACAGCAGATAAATTCCTTCTTCGTCAATTTGAGTGTGCAACATAATGTGTTAATAAAAAACGAATGTATCGGTTTTCAAATTTAAATTTAAATTCACGTAATTTTGGTTTTTAGGTACGTATTAATATACTCCATGCACTTAGTCAATAGACGGCATGTGCATAACCTCGTTTGTCTAACATTTTATTCTTATAACTTCCATAAAGTGTTAATATTTGACAAATAGTGGTCTTGCGATGGAAAAATTGCTCTTTCCGGCAGGCCACTTCATTTCAACTCCACCTCCTAAGTTTTGGTAGGAATTCTACGTGACACAGACAGGGCTGCAAGACGAAAGATAAAAAAAAAAAAAATATANGAATTATACTGCAAGACGAACGATGGAAAAAAAAATCATTGTGTTTTGTGTGGTCGCTTAGATAACTCCTCCTCATTGAAATAAGAAAGAAGTTCTCTAAAATAATATTACAGTTCAGTATGTTTACTTTTTTTAATTTTTTTTAATATGTAACTAAAATTTTAATGTATTAGATTTTAAACTGTAACTTTAATTAAAATTTACATTTTTCGTAAAATCTGTTTAGTTTAATTTAAGGTTATGACACCTTACATTTATAGAGTTTAACTCTTTTTTTTTTATGTTTATTGATTTGGTTGCTAAGGCAAAGTTTTTTTTGCATTTAATCTGTTGGAATTCTTAGCACAATAGATCAATTTTTTTCTCTTTGGAGGTTAATTTAGGCCTAGTTTTATCTTTCGCAATGGCAAGGTGTATGACCTTTCCCGTGATGCGTAAACGATGACTTATCATGTATAAGACGTTGTTTCACGTCTTTTTGTAAGGCCATTGTAAGGAGCAAAGGCATCTGGAGAAAGCTCTAGTGTCCCAGGGCGTCAAGAACGGCATAACTGTAGCTTTATTAAGCCTTGCGGACAAAAATGTAGTCTAAAGTCAGGATAGAGAGCGTGGACTCAGGCAAGAAGTCCTAAATAGGCGCTTACCATAGGGCAGGGGTGGCCAACTTGATTAGATCCAAGATATACAGTTTACTAACGAAACCCTGTGCGATCTACCAATTACATACTTCTTTAGATTTTAAATGAAACAGTATAGTTCTGTTTACAATTATGTAATATTGTATATTTTATTAAGAGGGAAAACATTAAACTGAAAATTATTCTTAGTAACTACATATGTATATTAGTGTGAGCATTGCGTCTGAGCATCTTCCGCTAGATTAGCAAAATCAGGTTTGTAGTTGGAAATTGCCAACCCTAAAGAATCATATGTATGAGCGTCTGTCAAGCAAGAACGGTGCTAATTTTTTGTTTGTTTTAAGTAGGAAAATGCTGATTCATTTTATTTTCAAAGTGCCAAGTAGTAAAATAGTACAACGAAGAACAATATTTGTCATCATATAAACACAAAATCGAATTTGTCTTGAACTGACCGGTTTATCAGTGATTTGTACTTGTATGTAATAGCTATGTGATAAGAAAAAATGAAACTGCGTTTAAGCGTGTTTCCAATATGTTTTGAAGTGAGAATGGAATCATTATATTGAAAGTTAAATTGTATTTGTCACTGGTATATGACTTAGTCTCACTAAACACGACGATTTTCCATTAAAAAATATATATATATCTCGCCCATCAGTTTAAGGTACTAGATTCTTGATACCACGTCTCACCAGACAGTTATAGAAGTGCTCACCAAATTAAGCCNCCCATCAGTTTAAGGTACTAGATTCTTGATACCACGTCTCACCAGACAGTTATAGAAGTGCTCACCAAATTAAGCCTACTTGGAAAAGCAAAATTTTTATTTAGAAAAAAGTTTAACAATAAATTTAAGGTGTATGGTTCAGTGCATCCAGACCCAGTAGCGTAGTTGAGGATGACGCTAGTCATGGCACTTAGGGCCCGACACGTCCTTCGGGATGCGTCAACAGCTTTCACACTAATATCCTTACAGTAGGGGTGGCCAACCGGTCAATCGCGATCGACCGGTCGATCGCGGCAATTAGTCCAGTCGATCGTGACAAGGCAAAACNGGGGTGGCCAACCGGTCAATCGCGATCGACCGGTCGATCGCGGCAATTAGTCCAGTCGATCGTGACAAGGCAAAACATATATATACGTAGAGCAGACTGCGCAACGTAATCACCAACTGCTGCGCCCATAATCTTGTATCATTTTTCAATCGCCGTTCCATTACGTTATTTATCCTCTATTCCACGAAGTAGCTCTCTTTTGTTTTCGGCACGCGATGGACAATAGGCGGGAAGCGTGTGTGGCGCGGGGGCGGGGCGGTTGTCAATCCTTTCAGTTGACGACAGGGACTAGTCGAGTTACGACGTCAACGACTACCGATGTAAATCAAGATTAGACTCTGCATCGCGCCTCATACGGTATGGATAAGTGGTTGAAGAGAAAATATGAAGGAACATCAAATGAAGAAAGAAATGCTTCTGAAGGTTCATCTAATAAAGTAAGATAATATTTTCGATATTGTTACTATTGCAAACAAACCCCTCAATAATATACCTAGTTAAATATATTATTTGCTGATTTTTGCAGTGTACTATAAAACGATTATTATTTTACTCGCTAAATCAAGTGATTTACCCACCAAGTAAATGGGTACCTACCAAAAGCGTAAATAAATAACAACTTAAAAATTATGTTGACTCGTTAACTTATCGCCATCATTACGAAAACAAATTTAATTCACATTTAGTTGTAGGATATTTGCGCATTTATTGTTATACACATTATGTTCTTAATATTTTAATTTTATTTTTGTAGATCGTTGAAAAATGTGCTCCAAAGNCATTTATTGTTATACACATTATGTTCTTAATATTTTAATTTTATTTTTGTAGATCGTTGAAAAATGTGCTCCAAAGAAATCAAAAACTTATCACTTTCACCAAGAAAGGGAACTGGACTACTCCTTTACTATGGCGAAAGAAAACTGTTGCTGCTTAATATGCAATACATCCGTGNCCAAGAAAGGGAACTGGACTACTCCTTTACTATGGCGAAAGAAAACTGTTGCTGCTTAATATGCAATACATCCGTGGCAATACCGAAAAAAAGAAATTCAGAGCGACATTTTAACACAATCCAGAGTAAATATCGGACAGATTTTCCCCCTAACAGCGAAATAAGAAAGAGTAAGTTGCAAGCATTGAAATCACAATTAACAGTCCAAGAAATAATGTTTTCTAGGCCTATTGAGCAAAGTAAGGCTGCAACTGAAGCTTATTTTACAGCTGTCTCAAAATACTGTGATGCGCCGTATAGAAACGATGAGTGAAAACATAAACGAACAAATGCAAAGAGATATCATCCGCGGCTTTGCTTTTTCGCTACAAATTGACGAGTCAACAGATATCACTGATACCGCACAATTATTTATTTTTATTCGGATGATCTTTGAAGATTTCTCAACGAAAGAACAAGTGCTAAGTATGATTTCCTTAAAAGGAAAAACTCGTAGTCTCTATATATTCACGGAATTAACCTCATATGTTAACAATACTAAGCTACCTTTGAATAAACTTGTATCAATGACAACAGATGGGGCTCCTGCAATGACCGGTATTCATAATAGTTTTATTGCTCTTTGTCACAAAGACGAAGACTTTCCAGACTTCATTAGCTACCACTGCATAATTCATCAACAAGTATTGGCTAGAAAGAGACTAAACACAAAACATGTAATGGATATTTCTTACAACATTGTGTATTCGATAAAAGGAAAATCTCTCCAAAGGCGGCTCTTTAAACAGCAATTAAATGAGAAGGAACTAGATTTGGCATTGCACACTGACGTAAGGTGGTTGAGTCGCAGCAAGTTTTTGCAAAGATTTCGAGATCTATTACACGAAATAATAAAATTTCTTGAAGAGAGGGGTGATGATTATCAGCAACTGCGTCATTTAGACTGGCAATGTGATTTAGTATTTTTAGCAGATTTTACCGGAAAACTGAGCACATCCAATCCGGAACTACAAAGCAAGAATAAAACAGTAACATAAATGATGAGTTCTATTGCAGCATTCCAAATTCAAACAATGCCTATGATATTTTACATCGAAAAGAAAAAATTTTAAAAATTTTTAAGCATCAAGGATCATATGGAAAAAAATCATACCTACAATTTCAGTCCTGACAAGTTCACGGCAGAAATTAAGGCAGTGGTATCAGACTTCGAAATTCGCTTTAGTGATTTGAAATAAATTGTGAAGATGGTGGAATTCATCAGTTACACGTTTAATAATTCTATTGATCATAGTGATATCTATGAAATGGCTAAAAAAAAATTGCTGATACATTTCAAATAGACCACATGATATTTCAAAACTTAATTATTGCTCTACGCTACGACATATTTCTAAAAGGAAGGTCATCCTCAGGTCTAGATTTCTGGGCATTAGTTTCCAACGATAAATAACAAAATATGAATAAATGTGTTGAAAAACTGCAGTCATGTTTTGGTTCAACATATTAATGTGAATCAGCATTTTCCCACTTAAAACAAACAAAAAATAAGCACCGTTCTCGCTTGACAGACGCTCATACATATGATTCTTTAAGGTTGGCAATTTCCAACTACAAACCTGATTTTGCTAATCTAGCGGAAGATGCTCAGACGCAATGCTCACACTAATATACATATGTAGTTACTAAGAATAATTTTCAGTTTAATGTTTTCCCTCTTAATAAAATATACAATATTACATAATTGTAAACAGAACTATACTGTTTCATTTAAAATCTAAAAAAGTATGTAATTGGTAGATCGCATAGGGTTTCGTTAGTAAACTGTATATCTTGGATCTAATCAAGTTGGCCACCCCTGCCCTATGGTAAGCGCCTATTTAGGACTTCTTGCCTGAGTCCACGCTCTCTATCCTGACTTTAGACTACATTTTTGTCCGCAAGGCTTAATAAAGCTACAGTTATGCCGTTCTTGACGCCCTGGGACACTAGAGCTTTCTCCAGATGCCTTTACTCCTTACAATGGCCTTACAAAAAGACGTGAAACAACGTCTTATACATGATAAGTCATCGTTTACGCATCACGGAAAAGGTCATACACCTTGCCATTGCGAGAGATAAAACTAGGCCTAAATTAACCTCCAAAGAGAAAAAAATTGATCTATTGTGCTAAGAATTCCAACAGATTAAATGCAAAAAAAACTTTGCCTTAGCAACCAAATCAATAAACATAAAAAAAAAGAGTTAAACTCTATAAATGTAAGGTGTCACAACCTTAAATTAAACTAAACAGATTTTACGAAAAATGAAAATTTTAATTAAAGTTACAGTTTAAAATCTAATAGATTAAAATTTTAGTTACATATTAAAAAAAATTAAAAAAAAGTAAACATACTGAACTGTAATATTATTTTAGAGAACTTCTTTCTTATTTCAATGAGGAGGAGTTATCTAAGCGACCACACAAAACACAATGATTTTTTTTTCCATCGTTCGTCTTGCAGTAGAATTCCTACTAAAACTTAGGAGGTGGCGTTGAAATGAATTGGCCTGCCGGAAAGGAGCAATTTTTCCATCGCAAGACCACTATTTGTCAAATATTAACACTTTATGGGAAGTCACCAGAAGAACATGATACGGAACTTACATCTCTGAATTNACCACTATTTGTCAAATATTAACACTTTATGGGAAGTCACCAGAAGAACATGATACGGAACTTACATCTCTGAATTACTTAAAATGTTCTCCATCTTGCGGCCAGACAATACTTTAAAAGATTAATACATAAAATATTTTACAATAAAAAATAAGAAAAAGTAATACATATGCTCTCTGTTACACTACGTAAATTATATATAACTTATGAATTTTCAAAGCTTGCTGGAAATTCTGTCGTGTGTGGGATCATGTCTCGCATATCTGAAAAGCTGTCTACTGAGTGCGGAACTTCGGTTTTGATAGCAACATAATTTATTTATTGCCGCCGCCATTTATAAAGGGCAATTTTGGCCAATCATAGTGACCAAGTTCACTAAGTATCTGTAGTTTCTCTTAAATATCAGCAAAATTATTATGTGACTCATAATAAAATTTTAGAAGATTTAATAATACATAAGGTAAGCAAAATATACAGACTGTAATGCCAACTGGTTAATTTAATAAAGATAAATAAATAACTCATTCGTTTCACATAAAAAATATTTTTTTATAAATATAAAATAAAAAATGTTGTCTAGATTCAACTCTCCCTGCCTTCTTTTGTTAGCAGTGGCGTGTGTTGAAGTGTTGCTAGGTAAGCTGGTGCTTTCTCACTGCTGTAAATTTTCGGAGAACGCAGCAGGAGCCAGTAACCACCGTGCAGCCTAGATAAAGGAAATGTACTCCGACCACTCACCAGCGAGCAGCAATAGACCCACTTCACGCGTCCTGTGGTGTCACCTGCCGAGCTACGTTTCAGTGGTGGAACTGTAAACTAGCAAGCAACATGTACAGCACACAGGTAACACCAGCTTACTTGGCAACAGTTCACCACACGCCACTCATTGTTAAAGCTAAAGTAACCGTGAATAATACCAATAGAAATTGGCAAAAACGGGATTCACTAGCGCCGTTCAAAGCGTAACTGTAGAAGTATCGTAGAACATGTTGTCGGACAATTTCTTAATGGTTGGAATTTCATAACTGAAGCATAATTATGTTGCACGAGTTCAAACAGAGGAACAACCGGCNACAATTTCTTAATGGTTGGAATTTCATAACTGAAGCATAATTATGTTGCACGAGTTCAAACAGAGGAACAACCGGTGGAAAATGAACGCATCGTAATGAGGTTACGCAAATTTGTAGCAGAGACGGAATTACTGGTTTCATAAATGTAAGCCTGTGAACAGTCTTGAAGATGAGGAAAGTGGAGGACGGAGATAAAGTGTGGATTGTAAAGNTTTCATAAATGTAAGCCTGTGAACAGTCTTGAAGATGAGGAAAGTGGAGGACGGAGATAAAGTGTGGATTGTAAAGTTTTAAGGCCATGTTATATGAGCGTTAAAATTGTGGCGTGCGACATGCGGTGAGTTACGCGCTAGAACGTAACGCCGGTGGTCAAATGCTGCCAACTAAACCGACGTTTTGCACGTGTGGGTGACGGCGTTGTTAGCGGATCAGTCGGGTGGAACGTAGCATGTCGTGTTGAATAAGCGCACGTCCCAGTGGCGGTGCATGAGTCCGTGTTCTTAGGCTTTAGAAATGACCGAATTTCCATACATTCTGCCAAATATTTAATTTAATCAAAATGTAAAATATGTAGTACTATTGACTCAAAATTCATGCTTTTTTCTTTTCACAACACAATATTGCATGGTTAGAGTTTAATTTTGTTGCCAGGGATAATTATTGCCAGTTTTTAGCGTCGCGCGCACCGCCACAGTGCTCTACTGCGGCTGAGCACGGCTGCCGCTCCTACAGCAAGTCCATCGCGCTGGCCTGAGCCGCAAAGAAACACGGGAATGTCGACCTTATCTGCCTCTACTCCGTGCTTCCTCAGCTTGTGCGCGGGGCAAGAAACTCAAAATTATTGCGTTCTCGCCTCGCGCCGCAGAAAACATTAAAACTAAACTCGTCGTCACTCTAAAATTTTAACATTAAAATAGTTTAAAATTTTGACTGGAAAATCACTGATATTTTCGAAACGTGACGCAATCATAATCTTTTCTTTACCGAATATATTATCAACTTTAGAAATAGTAAAACAGTGGTCTCTTTTCATTATTTGTCTGGACGTGCACAGGGAAAAAAGTAGTAAACACGAAACATATTTTTTAAATAAATAAATAGGTAATATGCCTATAAAATTAAAAATAAACACANAAAAAGTAGTAAACACGAAACATATTTTTTAAATAAATAAATAGGTAATATGCCTATAAAATTAAAAATAAACACTAAATAATATTTATGTTTCCCTGTTAAACAATTGCCTCTCGTTATTTTCTTGTTACGATCTGTATAACTTCAAAAATATTTCAACCGTATATGAGAGGGGTAGTTACAATATTTCTGCTATCTGTAATCTTCAATGCACTTCTCTAGTACTGTATTCATATAGAGTTAATATAATATAGCTAATTTTCAGTTAAGATATATTTACTCTCTTTCAAAAACTATTATTAATAGCAACAACCACAAAGAAGACAAATTACCTAAGTATATTTCGTTACGGCAATACACAAGTTACTTTCGATTCCTAATTACACTTGCCTTACCTAATCATATTTGCAATTCAAAGTTTACAAAGTTTGGATATGTGATTGTTTGCATTAAGTGTTGTCATTAAACAAACAGTCATACCGTACAAGCACGTATTACTAAATAATTCTTGCTCACAAAATATAGTTAACGGCTACGTTTTCTAGATTTTACATATTTCAATCCACTGCTGATTATAATCACAATGTTGTCCGTTTGCAATTGATGAGTGATTAAATAATTAAGTGCACTTTGCTTGTGAATCTGTCCATGACCTCGATGCATTCAGATACGGCGTCCACTGTATATTGTTTATATAACGGCGCTGTACTCTGATGGGGGTCAGTACCCAAGGATTGTCCGTGTGCACAAATGACACGAAAGCCGTGTGGCGTGCTACTAGTAGAGGTTGTAATGCTTCATATTGCTATAGACGAACAAGAAGCCTACAGTCCAATGCTTGTGATAAGTTAATAAGTGCCTTGTAGACTACAGCAGTCCTTACATATATTTTGCGTGTAACACCTGAAAACGTGAATTTATGTAAGTCTTAAAAATTTCCATTTCTCTTGCATGAATTGAACAACTCTTCATAATTTCCTTATGTTTTCATATTTCTACCAGAATTAGGTTTAGAAATATCAAACCCAAACTATAGTTTACTTTCTGGAATAAAACGAATGTATGTAATTAATGGAGCTCTTGTTCAGAACTTAATTATCGGTACAGTGCTTATAATTTTATATAATTTACTTTTAAGGTACACGGCTACTGCTTTTTGTAAAATAACACTCAACAGTAGGTTGCGTTTATAAAATATTAAACCACTAGGTTCCCTCGTAGAATTATAGTAGTATAATATTAATAATCGTAAAAGATAGAGAACATAATTGAAAAAAGCCATATAATTACATAACTACCTGAAAATTGGTTATTCATTTATTACTGTTTCTACGTGTCTTGATAAAACGCCAAAGATCTGTGCCAGAGTCACAAAAAAAATTTTTTTTTATTAGTCTAAAAAATGTTAATTAAAAACTGTGCTCGAATTCTTATTTGCACTTAAAATTCACTTATTACTATTGCATTAAATTTATGAAAGTATATTTTCCTGCAAACTCTTATATGTCTGGAAGGAAAACTGTGAGGCGTGAGTTCTGATAATGTTCCGTTCTACTGCATATTCGATGTGGAAACGAGTATTAAATTTTGTGGCAAAGTATGAAAATTGCTTTTATCGGTGCTGAAAACTGACATTATACGTCCTGTTCCAAATACGTCTTCCAGTTTCTTATAAAGCAGTCAACTTTAAGAATGACACGGGAATTTATCTCTATAACTACACTGCCAGTTTTTCTAATCACAACGAAATAAAGGAGGAATATTCTAACTGGTTATGGGCGAAAATGAGCCGTAAGAGAGTTTATTAGAATAATAACATGGAATATTAGTAAATTTGCAAAATGAAACCAGTTATACATATGATAAGACATTCAATAGAAAAATATTGTTTTGTAAAGGTAAAATTATCGGACGTACCGTAAAGGTAATGAGATATATTTGTGGTCGATAAGTGAAGTTTTATTAAGAAGACAACTAGAAGCGCTATAATTTTTCACAAAATATACGTCGACGACTTCCATTGCATCTCACATTTTCAATGGGGGAGGGGCCTGATCACTACTTACCCACACACTGGAAAAAATATATATATTTTTTGGTGGGGAGGTTGAAGGCAGCTACACCAATTGCACGGATCTTGTTTTAACTGCCACCCGCCACTGGCACGTCTAAACGTGTAGCGAAAATACGTGGGCGGATCACCCTTCAGCATGTTTTCAAGTTAGTAGATTCCGTGCTGTGTGCGCAAGTGTTACTCATTCCCTCATAATATTTGAGGTAGAGTAATTTATCTTTGAAATTGAAAAACAGCTTATGAAACTACTACTTACTAACGTACGGTATTATGAAATAAATAATGATTTTATATGCACGGTGTTCCCTGAATTGTAAATGTAATACACCAGTAGTGAGCTTGGTGGATAAGACTACATGAACGCACCAACGACGACGATACCTTTAATTTTGAATTTTTATTGTACATAGTACAGAAAAGCCGTACGTTTATCTTATATTTGTGTGAAATTCATTTTGCTACTGTCCGTCACGCCACTTCATTTACTTCGAATCGCGTTCTCTAAGTCGCGTTTAAAAAGCATTACCTTGTCCTCCCGTCTATTTTAACGTCTCAACAGGCAACCCAACGGGTGTTGCCCGCCACGTTTTAAAATCTCATCTATTAGAGACTTTAAAGTTTTTTGTGGAGACAAATTTTCTCCACCAGTAGATAACTCACCNCTCTAAGTCGCGTTTAAAAAGCATTACCTTGTCCTCCCGTCTATTTTAACGTCTCAACAGGCAACCCAACGGGTGTCGCCCGCCACGTTTTAAAATCTCATCTTTTAGAGACTTTAAAGTTTCTTGTGGAGACAAATTTTCTCCACCAGTAGATAACTCACCAAAATGTTCAGCGTCTCAAGACCAATCTACAGCAAAAGGCAAAGTGGAATATAGTGGATAATGGGTACGGAATGAATTGGTGAGATATCAAGAGCAGCTGCCAAATGATATCTGAAATAACATGTTGGTATGTCACCACAATAATTACCAACTCGATCGTACCGTGACCCCTTTTTTAATAGTGGATCCTGTAAAATAATTGCAAGCAAATTGTCTAGTTGATCGGCTTTGATGTAAAACTAGAGCTGTCTCCACGTCTTTGCTGTTAGTGTAGTGCATTATTTTACAAATATTTTCTTCTTGCTGAAAACGTTACTGCTGTCTCGTACTGAACCGAAATTAACGAAATGCACTGACAGTTTCACTAAACAACCATCATTGTTCAAAATGAATGATAATTTACTCTAGGCAGAAAATACGAAAATATTTGTGGAAAATATTATGATATACAATTCTAGTGTTATGACACATGAAATAATCCCGCGCTCTCCACATTAACTTAATTAAATAACGTAATATTAAGCCAGTTTTATGCATCTCGTTAATTTCCTAAAGGGCAAGGGGTTCAAATGCAAACTGTGCTATTCAAGATTTCCTCGACTCACGGTTTCCCCGTTCACACAGAAACATTTCTACCGCCATCTATGTCGTCGAAGTGAGAAGTGTCGCTCCAGACCGATACTCTCTTGAATGTTGCATATTTGTTAACTGCGCTTCAATCACTAGGACGAAAATCGATATCAATTCAGATCATTATATTTTGTTAAACATAATTTCAAAGAAGCTTTTAATTATCTGGAGTCTTTTCCTTCGATATTGGTTTTGGCAATAAATTTCACAGTTAAATATTTTATCAATAACATTATTGTGGTTTTCTTCATTGTAAGGTACTAATTATTTTAACTGAAACGCTTATAGAAAATAGTGGTTACGAGAATATTTTATGTGAAATTAAAATATTAGGCAAACAGAAGGCAAGCATCACCATGAAATTATACTAGTACTTAAGTAATGTGGGATTTTCTGACTATATATATATGCAATATTACACACTTACATTAAAGGAGAAGAAGGATTTATATAAACTAGTGATGCAGAGAAAAAAACCGGAGAGCTGTCCTAACGAGCATGTGAAATATGTCCCAATACCAATGCGAAAATTTAAAGTGTACGTCAGCCAACTTTTAACGAAGCTTATTAAGTACAGAAGGGAAAATAATAAAAAAAATTCCAATTTTGTTCAGCATACTACAAGCAAAGAAAAAAATTAATGCTACCAATTTTACAAAGTTATTACAAACAGTGGCAAAGTTATCGTTACCCAGCACAACACGATACATCCTGATGAATAAAACTTTTAGAAGAGGATAAATTATTTTGAGAATATGATTGGTGGTAATTTGAAAAATAATAATATTATATTTAAATAATTATTACTTTAGCAAAATAAATAAACGAAATTCACCGCCAAACCCTCTCATTAAGATTTTTCTAGCTTTGTTGAGCCTAGATGTCACTTGTTTCTCTCAATTTAATGATCATAATTAGAATAGCTTAAAAAAAATTAGTCGCTCGTTAAGAGAGCACTCTTAAGAGATCTAAGTTTTGCTCATTTTATGTTCTTTCACTTCACATAAGCGTACACATTTTCATGCAAATTATGCATGTTTTAATGAAATGCCGTTTTAAAATATTTAAGGATAGTAATAAGATAGCCTTTCAATATATTTATTGCCATTTAAATATAAACTAAATAATATTACTTGCCAGTTAATTGTTTTAAATAATTTACTAAAAACCATTAAATTAATCATATCCTTAATAAAGTTCATATAAAACTTTTAATTAAAACGTTAATCTATGCTTTGCAAAATGTGTACCTATTTGGGCACTGACCTTTGAAAATTATTATTTACCACCTTGCAATCAGCATGCAGCTGGGAATGAAAAATTCCCCTCGAATTGAAATATCAATTAATAAATTTAAGACTTCTACCAGTATATTTTTTTCAGTTTATTTGTGTACCATATAGTGTTCAATTTGTATACATTATATGTGAATAAATTTTCCTCACATAAATATTTTTAGGTCGCTAATTTTTTTGCAAAATAACACGTTAAAATCAAAATTATATATTTATTTAATGTACTTAAAAAATAAACAAAACTAATTTAAAAAAAATTAACAATACCGTTTTAAATGCCTTGCCTTAATACATTTTAAGGTATGCTTAGCAAAAATGTCATTAAAAAAATTAGGNAAAAATTAAGGGCAGGCACAAACAAAAATTATGCAAAAAGAGTTATGATTTGTAAATAACTAAACTTTTCCTTGTTCGTTTTATAAAATTATACAAGAAACCTTTGGCATCTTCTGTCAGTGTGAGTTATCTAAATTCAATACTAAAGTAAGTTTTCATGTTTTGCACAGTTCAAAAACTGTAAATTTGTGATTTTGACATGTAATAGAGCAAAAACTATGCGCCCAAAATTTTTTTTCATAGTAAAGAGTGATATCTGATAATGTCTAAGTGATGAACATTTTGTCGTTATTCGTGGTCAACGCTCTTTATTTGAAACATAGTTTGCTATCTTACTGTCATAATATAAACTTACTACATAATGCCCCATTTTTGTTGTACATNCAGTTCAAAAACTGTAAATTTGTGATTTTGACATGTAATAGAGCAAAAACTATGCGCCCAAAATTTTTTTTCATAGGAAAGAGTGATATCTGATAATGTCTAAATGATGAACATTTTGTCGTTATTCGTGGTCAACGCTCTTTATTTGAAACATAGTTTGCTATCTTACTGTCATAATATAAACTTACTACATAATGCCCCATTTTTGTTGTACGTNCAGGCACAAACAAAAATTATGCAAAAAGAGTTATGATTTGTAAATAACTAAACTTTTCCTTGTTCGTTTTATAAAATTATACAAGAAACCTTTGGCATCTTCTGTCAGTGTGAATTATCTAAATTCAATACTAAAGTAAGTTTTCATGTTTTGCACAGTTCAAAAACTGTAAATTTGTGATTTTGACATGTAATAGAGCAAAAACTATGCGCCCAAAATTTTTTTTCATAGTAAAGAGTGATATCTGATAATGTCTAAGTGATGAACATTTTGTCGTTATTCGTGGTCAACGCTCTTTATTTGAAACATAGTTTGCTATCTTACTGTCATAATATAAACTTACTACATAATGCCCCATTTTTGTTGTACATCATCAAAATAAAATGAAAAATTAATTGAAAACATTCAGAATATATTTGACTTCGTACCGTAAGTTGTTAAAAAGATACGTAAACAATGTGTACTAGGGTGTGAGAGATGAACAGTGCCTGAGTAGACAGACTACCCTCGTGTTGAACCAGCAGGGACAAGTTAGAAATCACTTGTTATCTACGTAAATATTTCGCATGAATATTTGACTGTACACTAACCGACAAATGTTTGCACGTGTTCCTAGCTTCTCACATTGGCGGTGAATTCGGATGTACCCATCCCAATATATCATAGAGCTAGCAACGTTTCAAGGGTGTGATGTCATTTTACAGTATTCGCTCAAGTAAAGCTCAGTTTACTTGAGAGGATTGGTTAGCGCTTAACAAAGGTCGTGCTTGAGTGCTGATTAGGTTAAAATGAAGTGAAAATTGATCAGCAACCAAATTCAAGGGCCGGTCAAACGGGTAACTTAAAAAAAAAAATAAGTACTGCCAAGAAATTTAAAGATTGCATATTAGATAAAGGTGAAAAGTAGATGTAATTTTTTTCTCCTACAACGCTCATTTTAGATTAAACGTTGAAATGTTACAGTAGGTATTACCGCATTGGTGAGTCTCTTTAAGACATTTCTGATTTAAAATAACTTTCTATTAAACGTGAGTTTGGTATTTATCTTTACATAGCTTAAAAAACCCAGTTAGAAATTGTTTTAAGTGACAGTGTTATTATTTATAACATGTTGCTAGGATATAATAAACTAGTTTTTGACAAGGCTTGTGGAATTGTTTGTAATATAGAAAAACTGATCAGTTTGTAAATAAAATTGTCTCTTCTATTCAGCAACTTTACGGTGTAATTCTGGTTAATAATACTTTCTATAAAGCGTGGAAGTCTGATTCTGTAAGGTCATCGTCTCCAGTATGCAAATTTTATAATGCCAATTTATCGTGGAACATAACGTTTAAAGAATCGTCAAAAAACTATTCCATATTGTTCTATAAAATTAAAGAACTGATAAATATGTATTTTGTGCATTACTAAACATCAGTCCGATAATTATCCTCTCTTATCGCGAGATTGTTATAACTGCGGTAAAAAAAGACATTACATTTTATTTTATTTCAGGAAAATGTTTTGCATTATTTTTTTATTTGTAGTAGGACAAATTAATTAACGGTTGGTTATTCTGTACAGCTAGGTGTTGAAGTTAATTTTGAATGTCTTATGTTGCATAAAACTACTGATTCCTCATGTGCGTTAATCACCTTAAATGTTTTCAAACCGAATTTTTATTTGGGAAATGAATAAATTAAATGGTAAATAGTAAAGATTTAGTTTTTTATTTTCAAAATAAGTACTGGTTGAGCTTGTACATTAATTCCCTTCATAAATTCAAATAATAAATTTCTTAAGATGATGACTTAATCATATTTAAGGGTAAATTTTTGATCGCTTCAGTTCCAATATTAAATAAACATAACATAGATTTAATTGGTATAGGTGAGTAAGATAATTAATATTTAATCGGGGAGATGTGTTTATAAAATAAACTAAACATATACATAAAGTGTGAGTAATTTGTGGAGTGTCATGTAAGTTACCAGTAATTCAAATTCTCAAAGAGTTAAAAATATTTAACTAAATTACACGTTCAATATTAAAAAGAAATAAAGAAGTACTAGTTAGAATATTAAAGGTTATCATCAATGTCATGGATAGTGGTGTCGGTAAATATTTTAAAGCATATTTTTTTCATATTCATTACGTGATAGCTCCAAAAATAAATGATAGCTTCTTTAAAGGTATTTAGTAATATCAGGAAACAAATACTGCCAGTGTGAATTAGCCAGTTTAAGCCAACTGATTTTAAAAAATTTTAACAAGATGAACTTTAAAAAAATTATTTTATTTGTTAATATCAAACCTGTTAATCACGCTTTACAAAATATTTCTACCGTAACTTTTCAGCTCTCTTTAATTCACCAGTCTCCCAAATTCAAATGTGACCTAACTTTGCAATTATTATATTTCTTATCACCGATGAGCGTATTCATATATTCAGATGTTCGTTTAATATCATAGCAAGATAGGGTTGGGAAAGTTATATGACAATAATTTGTAAGTAGTATATTCATTAAAAAAAAAGGGATGTAATATTTATAATTTTATAAGTTACGACACAATATGTCAAAATAAATAAATTCTGGAATTTGTCGCTCATGTATATAGTGTTCATCATATCAGATTTCTTAAACATTTGAAAAAAAATGTGTTTTCGTACAAATCATAGTGTTTATTAAGGTTAACATGTTTCACAAAGTCAGCTTACAAAGTTTTTAAATAGTCACCTCACTATGTATGTTAGTATAATTCAGACTTTCAGTGTATGCACATGATATGTGTACTTTTTTAACGATATAATTAATAAATGGTTCTATGACCTAGGATCTGTACATTTAAGTCACTATTTGCTCATTCACTGCTGCCAACGACAAAAAAACCTTATTATTTGTTGCTGCCGCAGATATCAGAGAGCGGTATTTTTATCCGCGTGTAAACTTGACAGAGCCCGCGCAGCGGCACAGGTATCTGTGTTAAATTTGTTTGCTACAACGCATGTAAACATTCTGGCATTTTTTACGAAAGGTTTAATTATTTTCTCTTCAAAACTTGGGCGTCTAATTTATCGTGGATGCCTAGGATTCAGAAATATAGACAATTCTCGTATATTTATATATTTTAGACTTATATAAAATTTTTCCCATATAATTTTTACATTATTTATATGTGAAATGATTTTCAAGGTGTATAGGAAATAATATTTTAAAAAATTTTAAATTCATTGACATTTTTCAAATTACATATATTATTGTTTTGGCGCAATGTGAATTGTTTACATTTCTCAATATATTGTTAACATATTAAATTTTAATATAAATATGTAGTTAGCGAAAAGTTATGCTGATATATATAATAAAACTCAAATCAAGGAATCCGGAAGGTAAAGCACCAGGGATAGATTTCAAACAAAATGCTTCACAGAAAGCCTACAACTTACAAACAAACATTGTAAGCTAAAACCGAATATTGTGTAAAAGTAAAAACATTTAACTCTTGGCAAAACATTTTTTATTCATTTCATAAATGCTTATGTTATTGAAAATATTTTGCAACGATTTATTATTCTGGTAAAATTTTTATCCTGAAGAAATGTCCTCAAATTACAGAGAAAATAATGAGACTCATGAGGCTTCTAACGGCTATAAAAAATCTCTATGTTTCTTGACAAAGGATGAATATACAAGAGAGAAGAGAATTGTATTGGCATTGAAAACTGCAGCAAGCGTGGGATGCTGGATGTTTCGTGACGTCACAGCCGAAGCACAGTGCTCGAAGCGCCTGCTCGGCACTAAGTGTGGCCTTCACTAGCTGTGCAGTATCAATAAACGCTGAGCAAATAAATAAATTATTCCACCATAGCTTAAATTATATTGCGTTGTCCAGATAGCGCCACCCTCTTGTATTCTTGTTGCGATCTTAAAATCGATAATATACGCTTATGCCACAGGCGAGCAAATATGGCTGAGGTGAGGAATGTTTCAGACCGGTTATCCCGGTCACGAGTTCTTTAAATGTTAGGTTAACAAATATCATAATTTAGAAACGCATACATCAGAAAGTTCACAATTTCTCCTTAAATTAAGTATTTTTCCCTGATGGTAAACATGCATAAACGACCACTCCCCATTTGTGACAAGTTACAATCCTTACTATCTACTTTATGGAAGTGTGATTAAGTTATCCTGAATATGTGAATTAGTACCACACACATCTGAGTAAAGTAAAGATGGATCAAAAAACTCTCATTTACAAACCCCAACAAGAAAATAATTGGAAGCTTATGAGATCAAAAATAAAAAAAAAAACATTTTCATTAGAGAAAAGATAAAACAGTGTTGTAATAAGCATTCGAGTGTTCCATCTCTTGAAGTGGGTGAATATCTTTACTTACATATCCCTGCAGTAAAAAAGGTAGATACCATAAATTTAATAAATATTGAGAAGGTCTTTATAAAATCATTAGAAAGCTTAAAGAAAAAAACCTACGAAATTTAATTTACGAAAAGAATAGTTAATCTACGTAGGGCTAAGCTAACATTTACATAAAATCCTGTTTACCAAGATTAATCTGTGCATTAAGAAGTCAAGGTAAGCAAAGACGAGGAAACNTAACATTTACATAAAATCCTGTTTACCAAGATTAATCTGTGCATTAAGAAGTCAAGGTAAGCAAAGACGAGGAAACTGAATTAATTGAAGATATTATTGTATCTATTTCGTCTGATCGTATACTTAGAGAAATAGGTTAGATAGAACCTGTACTCTAACAGTTAGGGGAATCCGAATTAAGAGACTCAAATGAGGAGGAAGAGGTTCATGATAAATATCAAATTAATGATCGAACTTGGAAACCTTCAATATTTTTGTAGGAAACTCTTCCTGGAATCACTGACCACCCTAAGTATCCTCTTATATCGAGAGTACGGACATTCAGAACAGAGTGACGTATTGTAAGATGTATTCAATTCAGTCAAAATAATATGTTCAGTTATTATTTCATTATAATTAAATATTAACTTCAGTCCAGGTAACACATATTAAAACATTGTTACAANATATGTTCAGTTATTATTTCATTATAATTAAATATTAACTTCAGTCCAGGTAACACATATTAAAACATTGTTACAAATGGCACCTTAAACGGATTATTAGATATGATTCAGGATCGAGACTTTCTACTTACAGGAGACAGGTGGACTTTTTTCCTCGAAAAAAAGGTGAAAGGGTATACAGATTATGCAAAGAATTAAAGCTGCATCAGACAAATTGAAAGCACGGCAAGAGAAGGTAAGGCACAACATCTTACCTCATATCCGAGAATTATCAAGCGCGAATTGGTTAGTAAATTACATTTATAGTGTATTAAATGGCTTACTTTTAATTTGCCAGTTTATACATTTAGAAATAAGAAAGTGTTTATCGATGCAGATGATCGTGTTCTAAAGTTCCTATTTAGAACTCTCAGTTAGGAAGATTACATAACTTTGCATGTATCAGTTAAATAATTGGACAGCAAATAAAAATATATAATTCATGTCGTGGAAAACACAGTTGACATATTTAAAGGCATAAATGCATGTGTCGCAGAAAACAGCAAGGATATTGGAATGATTAGTAACATTTTAACTAACAACATACAAGTTATCTATAACATGCATCTTCAATTTTTTACTAATATCAATTTCACTGTAAGCTATCTCGGTATGTTAGCAAAAGGAAACAATTATATTTGGAAACATGACTTTATTTAAAATTATGTTATACGTGAGGACAAAAATTCAAACAAAAGTTTAGATATTACTGCCTCTGAGAAATAACCGTCATCCTTCATTTATCCTTAGAATATATCCAAAATATTAGGAGAAATTGCTTTAAGATTATCAGCAAAATAAAACCCTAACCACTGGTCCTGAACTTAACCAGGTGTATTAATAAATTAACTGTCCATAGTATATATAGTTGCAACATCTGGGAATTTTCAGTTCATCATTGAAATCAATTTTAAGAGTGCTAATCGATACATTCCAATTTAGAGGAATTACCCTTTTCTATTTTCGAAAAAGAGCAGCAAATTTTTGTTTTGGTAATACCGAGTAAGGTGATTGTTCCGTATTGCGTACTCTTATGGTAAAACCATAGGAAACCTGCGAGTGCACTATCGAGTATCCACTCAAATTATTTACTTTTCAAGTCAGTGTACTATTGCGTATCCGGTCGAATTCCGTTTAACGTATCCAAGTTCAAGTCAATTGTTCCGTTTAGCGTATCCAAGTGTGTTTTTACTTAAAACCT